>QRDG01000223.1:342689-579517 GCA_012064385.1 Puccinellia tenuiflora
AATAAATTGATTAGTAAGATAGAGCTATTTCAATAATAACCTATAAAATTTGCCAACTGTGTGAGTGCCTTTGGGCTTGCTGCTCGTAGGATAAACGGGCTGGTAAGGAATTCGCTGGGTATGTTTGGTGTTAGCATAGTTGGTTACCTATGCGCTCTCTTACCTCCTCTCTAGTAGACGAAAGTTGTAGCGTGTCTCTATTAGTTGATAGTGTTGTTTGCTGCCGCTTCAATCGCTAACCCCTTTCCTGGAATTCAGCTTTGACATCTTGTGAGTATTACTTGCTCGTACTTCTACTAGTACTGACCCCTTCGGGGCTGCTATTCCATTGCAGCCAAACAGGTTTGAAGTGTGACGACGTTAGCTTGGGAATCCCTCCGGCTAGGCTTGGTCTGGGCAGGTATATGGTGCCTTTTCTTATCTTCAGGGCTCTTAGTCCAATTTGTATCTTGTCCGTAGTCGGACGCTACCCGCTTTCGTTGTTATTTTGGATCTTTGTATTGTATCTTTTGTATTCTTGACTCTGTGAGTCGTTGCTGTATATATGTTCTTTTGTGGGTTCCGTCGAGAACTATTGTAATGTTATCACAATTCCACCCGCATAACGTGTGTGTTGCGACGTGTACGTTATGCCTGGTGGGCGTCCTTTAGGATCGTTATTATGCGGATTGGCTGGAACGCTAAAATCTGTATGTTACTGATCTTGGGGCGTTACAATTATCACAAGCAGCAAGTATATCATTTTTATCCTCATATAAGGTAGTAACAACTAAACATGGAGGATTATCAATAAGCATAGGACCATCATCTAAAGCATTATCATATAGCATGTGTAAACCATATTCTTCATCATTTTTAAAATCATTATCAATAATGTTCTCATTAGGCATAGGTTCATATTATTCCTCATCATCAGAATCATGGAAGCAAAGTTTATCATCAACCAAATTTTGAGTGTTACCCTCATCCATAGGTGGTGAAGGTGGCTGTTTCCTCTCTTCATTCTCTAGTTGTTCATCATTTTCAACATCTTCTTGCTCTTCATTGTCCTCCTCTTGGGGCTGCATGGGCATCCCCAAGCTTAGGCTTTTGTCATCTTCTTCACATACTTCCTCTTCCAAGCTTATGTTTTCACCATCCTCTTCCTGCAAAACATTACATCTTCCTTGGGTAGCTCTCTTCGTTGTGTCAATAACATAAATATTTTCATCAAATTCATTTCTGCAGATATTAAGGATAATGACAACCAAATCTTTATATTGAGAAGCTATAGGGCAGGTTTCATGTTCACCAATGAAGGTGTTTTATTCATAGGCTGCCATAAAACTAACAAATTGCTCTACTTCTTTCATCCCTAAGTGAGCATAATTCCCTGTATGATAAGTTGCAATAACAGGTTCATCTTTATTGGAAGGGCATTGGAATTCAAAGTGTCTAGAGTGTTCAGAGCAACAAGTTTCTTCCTTATGACAATTAAGCAGCTTACTAGCAATTTCATGTAGATACCTCATGATGGTTTCTAATCTTTCCCCTTCATTTGATTTTCTAAATTCAGCAGCTATCATGACATTTTTAT
Source organism: Puccinellia tenuiflora (assembly GCA_012064385.1). Taxonomy (NCBI): domain Eukaryota; kingdom Viridiplantae; phylum Streptophyta; class Magnoliopsida; order Poales; family Poaceae; genus Puccinellia; species Puccinellia tenuiflora. The sequence continues at coordinate 344,266 of QRDG01000223.1, forward strand.
GACAATTTTCCATTTTTTAATTTTTTTGGGTTTTTGATAGATGCAAAACTGAAAGTAAAACTAAACTAAATGCAAAACTGAAAGTAAACTAGAGTATATGCAAAACTGAAAATAAATATCTAGTGCAAACAAGAATAAAAACGTAAGTGCTACACTCCCCGGCAACGGCGCCAGGAAACGTCTTGATACCCACAAGTATAGGGGATCGTTGAAGTCTTCGATGTGTAAATATAGTATCGATCCCATGAGGAGTAGAAGGTATAAGTATTTATCCTCTCAAATAAGAGCGTCACTACTCTTATTATCTATGCACTAGACAAGCAAAAATGATTAAATGATGCAAGTGTTTTTGGGTTTTTGGTGTAGAGTTTGCAATAAAGTAAAATGCTGAAAATGCAATATGACAAGTGAAAGATCTCAAAGAGAGAAAGCCCAATCCTCTATGCAGCAAGAGGACAAGCTCAAGTGTGTGTTTCTTATAGGTGGAGAGAGTTCCCAAGGGCTACTTAGACTTCATTGCATAAATATTTCTAGAACAATAAGGTAAACATTTTGTCAAGTTTTAATCTTCTTTGGACGGAGCCATAATTAGGAATAGCCAAATAAATAAACTGAACCTCTTATGATGGATCATGTGGCCAAGTAAATGACTGCACAAGAGTTAATAAGACATAAAGTCCCACCATAGCATTAATCTTTAAGGTCCCCGATACTAATACCCTCATAATGCAACTTTGTGATTCGGTCTCAGGTTTACATGTCCTCCCAAGTCTTCCTCACTCCATTACGCTATGGTGTTCTCCTATGAGCCCATATAGGTGAAGTGATGTGCAGTCGACGTTCGCACAACACCACCATAGAATCACATAAAAGATAAAAACTAGACAAAATACCAACACATGTCATATCAAAATCATTGCCAATTCATCCTATACTCCCAGGAACATGAGAGAACTACTCACAACGCCAAGACATGATATGATTCAGTGGTACAAGTGATACAACACAATCTGAAACTATGATCTCCCCACAATACAATGACAAGTAGCAATTCACAAACATGTAGAATAGTACTTAGACGATAGCTAGGGTTCGAACAATCTCAAACTATGAGGGGGGATGAAGTGGATCACGAAGATGGTGATGGAGATGGTGCTGGTCTTGGAGGTGGTGTTGATGGAGACTTCGGAGGGGGTATGGAGAAGACCTCTAGAGGTGATTCCGGCGGCGTTTCCCCCCTCCGATCTTCTCCGGCGGCAGCCTTCTGTCTCTCTGTTTCTGGTTTTCTGTTTCTCTGCCGCCTCCTCCCGAAACTCCTCGGGGGGGGGCTATTTTTATAGTCGGTTTTAGGTCAAGACGAAGCCACGGGGACGAAGATCGACGGCAACGGAGCCTCGAGGGCCCAGATGAATGGTCCCACACGGCCAGGTATAGGGGCCGCATGGGCCACCCTCTTTTGGTCCTCCGGCCTCCGTTTGCATGTATCCTTCGCTCTGAGGTCTTCTTCCTTCCATAAAAATGATCCCCGTAAATTTTCAGCTCATTATGACGTCGTTAAGGCCCTGAAATAAATAAGGAAAGAAATAGGGTTTTTCTTCCTGCGTAGGATTAATTCCATAAATAGGGGAAATCATTATTAATTACCAAAAATCATTAAATAACAGTAATATACCCCTTATATGATGCAAATATGAATGGAATACAAGTATTATAGTGCAAAGTTCAGGTATGCATTTTACATGCGCCAGAATGCTCGTTTGTTTAAGGAAAAAGTAAAGAGATGGCATGATAAGAGAATTTTGAAAAGAGAATTTAATATTGGTGACAAAGTGCTTTTGTATAGGTCTCGTCTCAGATTTTTTGCAGGGAAATTGCTCTCTAAATGGGAAGGACCATTCATCATTAAGGAAGTTTCTTGTTCGGGGCTATAAAGATTAACAGTCTTGACGGAGACAAACCTCAAGTGGTGAATGGTCAGCGACTCAAGCACTACATCTCCGGTAATCCTTTGGAGAAAGATGTCGACGTTATTCAAGTGGTCTCTCCGGAAGAACTTATCAAGACCAAATACCGGAAGGCTCCAGAATCAGCGAACGAATAGGTAATTGTTTCGGTAAGAAAAGTGCCTCGAAAAATTCCAGAAAATTCATATTATTTATTTTCAGAAAATTAGGAAAATTTGGAGACCGGGCGGAGTACGAGACGGAGTCCAGGAGGCAGGGGCGCCCCTCGGCCGCGGCCCCTCCTCTGGCCGCGGGTGGGACCCGCCCCTGGCCCCTGGACGCCGCCTCCGACTCCGCCTAGTCTCGTTGCTTTCCTTTTATTGCAAAAATCTCGACTATATATTTCCCCGAATTTTTCGAGAAGCGTGTCCTGTGGTTCCGTCATGTTTTTGTTTCAGGTTGTTTCTGCCAGGGTCTCGAAGCTCTGAATCATAAGGATCATCGACCAATCGCCACCGCGGGAATAAATTCGAGCATCATGGGTAACGACACTCCCTTGGCTTGTTCCAAGCTTGGGGGAGTGCCCCGGTATCTTTATCTTTTATCTTTTGTTTTCTGAGTCATGTGAGTCGTATCATGAGTAGAGAAGTTATCATGTAGTATGGTTATGCAATGTGTCTTGTCACTCCTTGTGAGTCCGTTGTATCCGTTGGTGTGTGGTTTTCTATAATGGAATATAAATGAGAAGTATCTTTCTATTCTTCTGCACTTTATATTTTATTATGGCAATCTCTCTCATCTGCTGATCTTGTGGTAAGTGATGATTTGACATTGGGTGTATGGGTAGAAGTTTATTCAGTGTTGGCAAGCATGACTTCGTGTAAATTGCAATAATTACTTTAGTGCTTGAGTAGAGAAGAAGAATTTAATTGCAAATATACTATCCTTTATGTCTTACATGATTGTGAACCCTCTAGCTCACACACTTTTGTATTAGATTTATTTATGACAGTGATGATAAGCTTTGTGTTGCATGTTTGGCATATTGTTATAGATAACATATTTGGTTTACATCTCTCAACACTGTATGTTCGCTATAGAGCCTTTTCTAGCCTAAAGACTTGTACTGAGTGTACTGTTCATTTGTGCATCCAATCCCTTAGCCAAATTACCTACCATGAGTGTCCACCATATCTGCCTATGCATGGTATTTCCTACCATTCCAAATAAATTTGTCATGTGCTAGCTTTAAAATATTCAAAATACTCCTTTTTATGCCTCTGTTTTAAGCTCATTAGGGAGCAGTAGAGAGCTAGATATAACTTGCGACGAGCATGGTCATTTCCCCCCTTTTTCACCCAGTGTCGATGCATTACATCTTCACTTGAATCAACCCGAGGGCAGCTTAAGCAAAATATAAATATAACTCACCATTCTCCTCTGCGCAATGAAAAACTGAGAAATCAGGCCAAACATTGGACAGTGGTGAAACCAAGGAGAAAGAGGAACGTACTCGTTTGTCTAAAACCAGCTGCTCTCACAAGTCTAAAAGCCTTGCTTGTTATGAGGGACTAGATAGCTTCTCTATTGTGAAGTCGTTGACGAAAGCATGCACCTCTTAAAATTGTTTTTCATCTATGTTTTTCAAAACCAAAAGCTCTAGCACATGACTAATCCCTGCTTCCCTCTACGAAGGGCCTCTCTTTATTTTATTGTTGAGTCAGTTTACCCACTTCCTCTATCTTCTATAAGCAAACCTACAGTGTTGAATTATGATGTTAGCAATTATGATATCTACATTATGTCTTTTATGTCTCATGATAGTTGTTCATTTTTCTTATGTCAGTTCTAACTCTTCTATTATAAGGATACAGCTTCGACGATTTGCAACTCGTGGGAAGATGACTTGATGGTTGAAGCATTTAAATGAATCTTTCTTGAAATATGGGCTGACAAGTATAATTGTTTCTTAAGCAAAGTCTCGGTTTGCCATTGCTTAATAAGTTTATGTCTTATTTCACCTTAACATGTTATAGTTACATTACTTGTCTTCGAGAAGCTTTATGAGAGAAAGGTTGCTGTTTAAAATGTATTTGTGTTTGGTGAATAAATATTGATGCTTCATGTTCGTATTCTTTATTTATCGACACTTCACTCCATAAACATGTGGTCATGTTTACCGAGCTCAGTTTTCGCTTGGGGACAAGCGGAGTCTAAGCTTGGGGGAGTTGATACGTCCATTTTGCATCACTATTTTACACCATAATTTATCTCTATTCATCGATATATTTCATATTATGATACAATACTTATGTTATTCTACCTCATTTTGCATGTTTGGCAATTATTGGGGATGCATCTGCCGGAGCAGGAAATCAGCTGGAAAAGTACCTGTCAAGATACCTGACGTCCGAAGCTCAGAAAATTCCAGGAAAATTTGGAAGTCAATATTTTGGAAATTAAGTCACGGAGCCGAAAGGGGGCACGGAGGAGAGCTCCAGGGGGCAGGGGCGGCCTGCAGCCGCGGGCCCACCCTTGGCCACGGGTGGGACCCGCCCCTGGCCCCTGTGGCCCCCCTCCGGCTCCCCTTCGGCGTACTATTACCCTTTGACCTAAAAACATCGGGGGCATCGATGAATAATTTTAATACCGGACAGAGAGAAGAAGAGCTCCGGTAGGGAGAAAAGTGCTGGGGAATTTCCCTCCCGGAGGGGGGAATCACCGCCATCGTCATCGCCATCACGCTGGGCATCATCGGGATCATCATCAACATCATCTCCACCATCAGAACCATCATCACCGCCGCCATCCGATCTCATCTCGCTATAGCAATTGTCATTTTATTGTTATTAGTTCATTGGAATCGTATACCGAGTGTTGATTACCACTTGTAGTTGATGCTTGAGAGTTTTATCGGTGAATTATCTTTACAATCAGATTGTTTCCCATATTCATATCAGCTCTGATCTTGATCTTTATGATGTCTTGTGAGTAGTTTGTTTGGTTCTTGAGGATATGGGGAAAGCCTAGTTGCTAGTAATTACATAATATTGAGTAATACTTAATGGTTTGATATATGTTGTGGTGTTATTCCTCTAGTAGTATCGCGTGAACGTCGACGACATGATACTTCACCTTTAAAAGGGCCTAGGGGAATGCATGGTGTATTTAGTTTGCTAATGGTAGGGTTGCTGGAGTGACAGAAACCTAAACCCCAATCTGTGAACTAGTGCACTAGGGAGTGTAGGATCTCGGAGTTTAAGGCTGTGGTTTGATTTTTATCTTAATTACTTTCTTTTAGTTGCGATTGCTTGCAAGGAGTTTAATCAAAAGTATGTGTTTGTCCAAGTAAGGGCGATGCATTAGCATAGGTTTACCCACACAACACTCTATCAAAATATTGAAGATTAATCAGCGGCGTGTAATGAAAATGGTTAGGCAGAAACTCCCATTTGTCCTCGAGAACATTTTAATCATCATAAGTAACAAAACCGGCCTGTCCTTTGCGCTTAAAGGATTGGGCTATTTGCTGCAATTATTGTAGCACTTTTTATTTACTTGTTCTTTATATCAAAAATCCAAAAACATTTCTCTTTTAGTGCTTGTAGTGAAACCTTGCTGAAATCCACTTGTCAACACCTTCTGCTCCTTGTTGGGTTCGACACTCTTACTTATCGAAAGGACTACGATAGATCCCCTATACTTGTGTGTCATCAATTTTCACTCGTTAGAATGCACGATTCTTTACCATCTGTTTAAGAAACCAACACTTATGGGCTTTAATTAAGTCGATAAACATATTGGTTCATAAATACGAATAGGTATTTATGAAGTTATGCGCCACAAAAAAACAAGGAATGATATACATCTATTGGTACAAGAAAGTAGGTAGATCTTACCTGAATCCTCAAAGTCATGGACCGTAACCTGGTCCTTCCCAGATACAAAAGCTAAGCAATGCTTGCGTGGATTCCAGCTTACTTTCTGTGTATCAAAATCTTCTAGCAGTTTTGGCTGGTACACCAGAATATCCTTTGTCAATATGGTTGTCATGAATTTAAACAACCATAATAAGGAAAGTATGCAACACCATTACAAAGCAATTTAATAATGCTTCAACAAAATATAAGCTTGAGAGTGCAATTTTGATGGAACTAATAAGTAATAACTAATAAAGCAAGGGATGGAGCAAGCATTTTATAAAAGCACGGAAATCATGCATATCAAATAATGTCATGATAAGCTTTCAAGCTGAATTGAACTTGTGCAGTATTGCAGTTGCAATGTAAAATTATTTTGATGGACTCAACACTGTTATCATACCAAGGCTCAGTTTGCGGTTGCTCAACTGTGTTGTGATTATCGATAATCTGATGCGGAAAATTAGCCACTAAAATAGGAAAAAGGGGTCGAACAAACACTAAATAGGCAAAGGCTAGCTTGGCAAACTGGACTATCATAATTCATCGCAATACCAAACACATCATAAAGCTTTTGGAACTTCTAGAACAAATTATGCAAGCTCAGTAGTGAGACACAGGCAAGGTAGCTACTTGCATGCAACTGAGTTAGTTAGATACCTATGCATTTCTGAGTAGCTATATATGCATTGACAACCTCTTTGTCATACAGACACATGGTTTTTTGTTCTTGAGATAACACCCTATGAAGATACGGTGTACTGGCAGAATCATTTGACCATATCAATCACGATCAGATTAGAAAAATGCAGTTTTTTTTTGTTTGGACAGGAAATAGTATGGAGAACGGCATAAAAACACAACGGAATGCAAGAAATTCGGACAACTCACATGGGAAGAGCATTTGCTTGAAATACTCGGCTATGGTGGACACCAAACTTTCTCTGGGGATGCTCTCGGTGGGCTCGGCATCGTCTGGAGCAGGAGTCTCGTGCTTTGTCAGGAGATCATCGGGCTGGGAAGGAATCGGGCTGAACACCATCCCCTAGAAAATATCCACATTGTGTGTGGATGAAAACACCCATAGTAAATTAGATCGCTAAAACTCCAAATTATCCACGGAGTCGAGGTGAAGATGGAATGATGAGCACATCCCCGTAGGCCTCCTTGGCGTGATCCTCCGAGAGGGAATCCGCCACAACTGCGAGAACATAGCCGAATGAGCAACCGATTAGTGGGGAGCGATGGCGAGCCAGCGACAAGAGATAGGGGAAGCGGTCACAGGTGCATAACAAGGTCACGGTTGATCTCGCAGACGGTGACGCCGCGCGGTGTAACATCCCATTTTTCAAAAAAAAAATCTGCAAAGCATGCATGCATTCATCCCCATCATGTTCATCTTGCTTTTTTAGTTCATTTTATTAAACGGTTGAGTTTATTTTATTAAAATGACATAAAGGGGTGCCTTTTAACCAAGTCAATAAAGTTAATAATTTCATGTTATTTGTTGTCTAAACTACTATCAAAGTGTTATATTGTGAATAAGCTTCTCAAAAAGTATTTGTCAAATTTTTGGAAAAGTTTTGAGTGTAGTTTGAACCTGTTTTTGAAAACAGAAAAGAGAAAAAGGTTTTTGAACAAAAAAAAGAAGAGAAGGAAGAAAGCCAGCCCGACCAGCAGTCCAGGCCCAGCCCAGGAGCAGCCCCGCAGCCCGGCCTCTCTTCTCTTCTTTCTCTCCCCCTGACAGGCGGGTCCCACGCGATGCAAGCGCTGACGTCAGCCAGCTCCAAACCCCCTGCTCACGCAAACCGGCCCCAAATCGAACTCAAAATCCTAACAAATCCAGTAGGTTTTGCTCGATCTATTTGCGTCCATATAAACCCCTCAAGCTCCGCCTCGTTTTGCCCCCAAAACCCTAGCAAACAAGCCGCCAGGCTGCTCCCAATCAAGCTCGCCGCGCCGCCACTACCGTCGGGAAGACCTCCAATTGCCGGTGATCCTCGACGACCCCGGACCTCCTCTTTGCTTCCACCTTTCCTCCCTTGAACCTGCGCACCTCTCTGACATGGTTTGGCATCAATTTGTGCGCCAGATCGACGGAAGCATCCATGACCGACGACAACCGCCGCGGGAATCGACTCCGATGTCGGGGGGCAACCCCCGGATAGGATCAAGACAATGAGATATGAGTGGACCCGGAGTTGACCGGGTCAATGATAACCGACATACCGTGCAGACTTACCCGGAGTCGACCGGGTCAGAGCTGACCGACATACACGTATGTCGGATCATGCAAAGTATAAGTCGGAACCTCCTTTGTTCTTCTTGTGTGTAGGGAAGGTGAAACCGAGTTATGCAGTTGTAGCGCCCCGACCCCGGAATTATACAGAGAGGCTATGTAGTTGGCACAACCATCCATGTATAAAACAAAGATCGAGACTTGTGGAACAAACCGGCACATCACATAACTCTACGACACAAAACATATAGCAACTCATATAAAGAGAAGAATACAAATATTACACAGCAAAAGGATCACAGATCCAACAATTCAACAAGTGGAAGCGGGTAGTGTTGTCTAACAACAAGAAGCAAATATATGGCCTAAGAGGCCTACAATAAACATCATCCCAGCCAGCTTGTTCCACGGTCCCAAGCTGCCACCTGGGAACCCCAGACTAGTAGTCGACGTCAACGAAGAACCCACCTAGCTGCTCGGGTCGTCCTCCTCTGAAATACAAAATCACAGAGGCAGCAAGAGAGACTGAGTACGACGTACTCGCAAGTTTAGTAGGGCGATATAGGCCCAATGACTGACGAAGGCTCTAAAGCTATATGTGTACTGGTTTTGCATAAAGCCAGTTTGCAATAAAATACATAAAAGACACAAGGCATCGTCTATTCAGAATATTTTTCATAAAGGGGATAAGAGAGTAAACATTTCGTCTTCGGTTCTCATCGAACCTACTTGTAGCCATCAACACCTCTCATCTCCACCAAAGGCACTCCCTCGAATCACCCTCGAGGAAATGAACCTTTATCTCAAGTTGTTTATGCAACCTTTAGCTGCCATACCAATTAGGTTAAAAGTTATCTATGATCTTATATCCGATCCCAAGATTGTCCATAACCGTGGACACGGCTTTTCGAAAAGATTAACCCTGCAGGGGTGTACTAATTTACCCATTGGTACCGTCCGGCTCACCTAGTTGGCCCTCTTCCGGGAAGGCCAGCGAGCGGGCGCGGTTAGACCTTTACAATGCATGAGGCATACTCAAGGACAATCAGTGGCGGAAGGATAGGTTCAGCGCTCCCAGCGCCCTGCCCCACCGTCACATCCTACACACCACCATCCTCATCAATTCTTTTTCCGCTCACACACACGGCAAATGAAAAACTCGAACTAGAGGACCCTTGACAAGCCCCTCACAAATTATTTGGTCAGTAAGGCGCCCATACACCCACCAATGGCAGCACGCTCGTCTTGGTTCAAGAGGTAAAGAACTCGCACCTAGGGGCTAGAGTGAGGCAAAACACCATCCCCGATGGCAACTCACCCATGCCGTCTTAGCATTTTAATTAGCATCACCGTTATCCACCATGCCCGAATCATTCCATCAACATCAACAATTTATGGAATTAACAATGGACATAACTAGTATTTCAACTAAGCATTTCTAAGCATGGCTAAGCATATAACCAACAGTTATATTTGTATCCGGCCAACACATCAACACTAGGGTTCATAGGTAGGAATACTTGTGATTGGCTCGGGGAAGATCATGCATTCATAGGATACTCTAATATTTACCAAAAGAGACATTTGAACCACATGCAATATTATGGTGGATAAAACAATTTGATAAAATCATAGGATGCTAGATTCCAGGAAGGTTAGGTTATCTCTTGCCTTGCTGCCCGGGCGTGAAGTACTGCTCGTCGTGATAGGTCGGGGTGACCTCAACTCCGGAATCTATCGATACCCAAAAGAGAAAAGCAAAGAACACATAAATCACACGATCACAAGGTGCAATGCGCAAACACATGATGACATGTCCAATTGATGCAAAGATAATATCATTTAAAATTAAATAGCAACATTAAATGGGGAGCCAAATAATTAGTGCAATTATTTGGAACCAACCCCATATTTATCTTAGTGACCACAATTCGTTATAAGTTATCAAATTATTAGAGAAGTGGCTCAATTATGCATGAGCATGACATGAATGGATAGGTTTCGTTCTTCCGATCATTTCGGTAATTTATTTGTAATTTTCGGAGTACCGATGAATAAATAGGAAATTAATTACATAATTGAATTTAATTCATTTAATCAAATCTATTATATATTAAAGGTACATGATGGGCTCACCAGAAAAAAGAGAATTACTCAAGAAATTCCCACAAAAATCAGAAACATCTGACCGTCTATTATTTGTATTAATAAACCACAGCCGATTGATCTTTCAAGTCTAAGCAAATTACCCACCACTGCCATTACATAAAAGTACCGTTTCGGTTATTCTTCCCGTGAATAAAAAAAAGGGCAGTTTCTTTACACCGCTGCGGAATCGACTAGATCAATCTACCATATGCCGATGGGTATCGCCGATCTTCTGTCGAGCGCGTCAGCATCTACCGCACACCAAGAAGCAATCGGTGGCCGCTACATGCCGCGCGTGGTGTGCATGAACCTCAAGTCAGTCACCAGGTTCATACGATCTGATCCCTTCAGACCAGTCCAGCGGCGGCAATGATTGGCATGGTTCAGTGAGTATGTCCTCTCGATCTGATGCTTTCTAAGTCTACGATGCCTTGCTTTGTCAAATAACTACATGCGTGATTTGTCCACCTAAGATTGGATCAGTTCTTTTGATTTTGCTTCATGCCTAGCCAGTCGTTTATGGCTTCCATCTTAAAATATAGTTTTAACAATTGATCATTGCTTTAAGGCCGGGTAGTAGCAATCTACCTGTTTAGCGACGCGTAATGAGTAGTCTACAATGAAAATATTAGCAATTGATCCAAATCAGCCACACAATCATGGTTAATTAAATATCGCGTCTGAGTATTTTCCGGCGACGTGCAACGGAGGCAGTAGATGGACTAGCGTGACGAACCTAGCTGCAGATTGATATGTCCCTGTAGCAGATGCGAACCTGCAGTGTACATATGGGATACTTACGAAGCAAAAGCTAGCTCGATTTTTTGATCCATCGACTAGCTGCACGCACGTAACTATCAGAGATTGGAATTAATTGGTGCCTAGAGAAATCAGAAGGTCGATTTCCTTCTTCGCATTCTCCTGGAATTCTCATTGGCATGCAGGATTAAATTCAGCGGTGGATTGTTACGTTATTTTTGGCACAAGCTGTCTCAACCATGGTAATGGTAAGTGTGTTTATGTAAGATGAAAATCAAATTCTTTGTTGTACCTATAAGAGTATGCACATTTTGGATACATCATGCAGGAGAAGTGGCTCCTATATATAATGACCGTCAACAACATGGAAGTAATTCAGTTGGATTTGCTCATCTTTTTGTTTTTCTTTCATGATTGTATATTAGAATCGTATTTTTTTAATTTCTCGCACTATCCAAAATTCAGTTGGAACTTACAAGTCACACAAGCACTTTCCGAGATTTCATTCAGATGTTGAAACCTTTTTCTACTAAATTTCTCTGAAAGTATAATTATTACTAGCAAGCCTAATACCAGGAGAACCTAAGAAGCAATGGGCAGAAGGACATGATATACTCACCTGACATATTTTCTGAACTTAAATCCCTCAAACCCTGCGTAAGTCATTTCTGCCGCACAAATTGTACGTTTGTTTTCTTTGGAGCTACAATGTTATTAATATCCGTTACTGATGCCAGGAAGTACCACTCATAATTATAATGTACACTATTATAGAGTTCGCGAGGTTGAGACCAGCAGATAACTAAATAAGAAAGAGGACAAGATGTTCGTAAACAAAATATGGTTTTGAATGTAAAAGAAAAACTAACCTGTGATTTTTAATGTACAAGGTATAGTTGAATTGTAAAAGAAAAACCAACCTGTGGTTTTTAATGTACAATGTATAATTGAATAGTTGATCCAACATGATCGGAATATACAATTTTTTGCACTGCTCACTACTTGGCTTTTTCAATTATTATTTTGACAACCAATATGTGCACATCATTAGCGGCTTTTGTTTATTTGAGCAAGCTCGAGGGTATTATTTACCCACGCCACTACAAGCTAACTTAGAAGTTGCACTGAACCGCATATTTCCTATCTTATTTATTACTCTCGCATATTTCCATTCTTATTTACGAACCGCAAAATTTGAAGTTAATCAACCTTAAGTCTATTCCAAAAATACTTCTCTTCAGGGGAAATAAATTTTTTGATCCTTTCTTCAAATACCCGTATGGTATGTTTGTCGCACACTACCTCATATATATCTTAGCGGCTGGCTTTGTTGGATTGAATATTCATGCATCAACTTTTCATGTACCAAACTTCGGTCTCTTTGTACCAATGTTATTAATTCACTTCTAACTAGAAAATGATTGAAATTAAGTACGTCCATTCAGGTTATGTAGTTTCTCTAATTATAGTTACCTTCATTTCTCTTGCCGACCAGGAGGTATAGAACAAAACCGCGTCATGGTCTTTCAGTATATGATGTGCAATGGTAAGTCAATACTCCCCACCGCATAACACTGCAATTTCCACCAACAATATTGTGATTTCGGAGTATCACATGACATCATGTACTCCTAGGTTTATTCTATTGGCAAATACAGTATTACTTTATGAATATAACAGTACTGAGTTGTACTTTCTTTCAAGATAAGTTACTAGGTCACGGGTTTAAAAGAAGCAATTAAATCAATACACGTTATATCATGTTTATGATGAGATTATTCTTTGTATTTTAATACAAAACATGAACGTCTTTCTTTTCTTGAAACGATGTCTCCATCTAAATATATTTATCAAGTGAAACAATTACTATCATATAACTTGCACCTAGCTGATCATTGATATGAGATGGTATGTGTCCTGGTGTCAGGTGTCAGGATTATCACTTTGGATCAATGATTTATGTTGTGGTAATTAACACTTGGGAAAGATTGTGAAGGTTTTTTTCCTATATTTTCTGGCCATATGTATTTTCCTGTATTTATCAAGTAGATAAAATTTTGTACCTTTCCTTCTTTTCCGAATTAAGTTTATGCACATCAACAAAAAAATTATACTACATGTTTGATTTTTTACTTGCAATCTCTACGATGTGTGTTAATTCAGGCCAATGGACTCTAAGAGGCTTGTGGATTGAATGATTTTAGAGGAATATTATAACATTTTGTTTCATATGATGTTTTCGTGCTGAAACTTTGGATCAAAGGTATAAGATGATCAAAAAAATTAATAAGTCATCATTGATATTTCTTTATGTGTTTTACATCATTTCTTTTTGTAACATCTACAAGTTTTTCTACCGGCATTTAACATTGCATAACATCAGAATTATGTTTCCTCTTTGTTTTTGCAAATAACAGGATATAGCACATGTCATCAGTCATGACATCCTATTTCTAAATATGAACCATTTATGACATGAATATGTTCTTGGTTTCTATTTCTTATTCACATTTAAAAGTAAACAAAATAAAATATTTCGCTTACAGTTGTCTGAACATATACATATTAACTCATATTTCAATGTTTTGCATTCTACCGCTCATCATACTCTGCAAAAAAAAAGATTATATATTGAATTGGGAATATTACAAGCAGTACATATGTTGCCCGCGCATGTGCGCGGGCCACTATGCTAGTTATGAATAACATCAAATAAAAGTTTGTGATCATGATGTCATAGGTGCATGGTTTGATAGCATTTGACATGTTGATCACTTTGATATTTAATTCATAAATTTTGGACAATTATTTAATAAGTTATGAATTTTCCTAATTTGGGATTATTTAACCCATTTTAGGAATCTTTAAATAAAGGCAAAATAAGTTGCTCAAAGGATTAAGGAAAAGTTGCCAATAGAAAGGTGAGGGTTTTCTGAACAATTTGGTAATTGGTTTGTCCAATTTGAAACATTTTTCAAATAGATATGAATTATAGAAATTCCACTTTATTTTCCAAAATTCACAGGTTTTACTGTTTGGGCCGGCCCACAGGTCGGCCCAGGCCGGATCGCAGGCCGGGACAGTGGCAGAGGTCGCCGGCCTCAGAACCGGCCCAAACCGGGGCGCAGGCCGGGGGCAGGCCCGAGCGAACCGGCCTCAAGGCCGGCCCAGACCTGGCGTTAGGCCGGGCAGTGGCCCGAGGGGACCGGTCTCCCGGCCGGCCCAGGCCGGGCGCCAGGCCGAGCAAACGGGGCACGCGCGTGGCGGCACCCGACGGGGAGCGGCCGGCGACGACCCTAAACCGGCGGCGTTACGCGGATACTAGCGTGCGCAACGCGTGTGCCGCGTGAAGGCGGAGCTAGGGTGCGTGCTCGTGGGTGGAGGGGAGGTGCAGGGTGTCGGGAGCGTGCACGATGGGCGGCGGCCACGACGGACGGCCGAGGGGAACACGCACGACGGCGAAGCCACAGAGAAGGAGGAGGGAGGAGGGGATGTCCCAGAGGACGGTGGCTCACCCTTGGACACGCACGGCGCTCGTCGGTGGCGGGGGAGGTCGAAGGCGCTGGCAATTCGGCGAGGACGACGACGGCAAGCGGCGGGCGCGCCGGAAGGGAACCGACCAATTAGATCGCGTCAGGCCCTCCCATCAAGCGGGCATCGGCAGGGAAGATGGAGGGCGGCCCGGCGGTGCTCCTAGCGCGGTCAGCTGGTCCCGGGGCTGACGGAGGCGACGATGAAGCGGCGACGGACAACGGCGGCAACGCAGCGGGAAAAGGCTAGGGATAGGGTTTGCTCGCGGGGAGGAAAAAGGGGAAGTAGGTCGAGGGAGCAGGTGGGCGTCCTCGGCAGGGCATTTGATCACCAGGGAGATGCTGTCGGGCGGCACGGCCCTTGGCCACCTCGGCGGCATGGCGCCAGTGCGCCATGGCGCACAACTACGAGAGTGAGGAGAGAGGGAGGCTGACAGTGGGGACCCACTGTCAGCGATTTGAACAATTTTGTATTTTTCTGTTTTTCCCTTTTAGTTCAGCAGAATTCAGGGATTTAAAAAGGGCACTAAAACATGTTTATAAAATCTGGGAAAAATCACATAGGCCCCATTTAAGCTGTTAAACCTCCACAAAATTTCTGGAAGCAAAATAAAATGTCTTGGCCATGAGTTGTTCACAGGTTTTAAAAGAAGGCATTTTTGAGATCTTCCAAAATTCATTTAATTGGAATATTTAGACAATTCCAAAAATAGTGAAAATATTCATGGAGATTCTCACAATCATATTGAAGCTCCCCATGCTTTTAGTTTGAATTTTGGACATGTTTCACAGGGTCTCCAAGATGGGGAAAGAATTCAGCCAAATTGAAACCTCATGTTATTTCTTATTTGACCAAAACTTGGAATTTGAGAAAAGAGGAATTGTTATAAAACTGCAAAGTTGGAACTTCCTCATCAATTCGGAAATTCATTTACTGGTTTCCAAGTTTGGCATTTTCATGGGTTGGTTGTTGGGAAGTTTGGGCTTCCCATTTCAATTGTTTTCCAAGTGCAAGTTTAAAAAGGCAAAATGCATATGGATGCTATGATGCAAACATGGAAACAAAAAGTGGAAAAATTCTTCGTATTTTTCATAACCAAGTTAGGGCTGTTACAATTCTACCCCCCTTACAGGAATCTCGTCCCGAGATTCTAGGCTTGAGTGAAGAAGGCGGGGTATTCCTGACGAAGACTAGTTTCTCGCTCCCACGTGGCTTCTTCCTCGGAATGGTTAGACCATTGGACCTTGAGAAACTTGATGGACTTGTTGCGGGTTTTCCTCTCCGCTTCATCCAAGATGCGGATAGGATGCTCGCGATAGGTCAAATCCTCCTGAATGTCCAATGCCTCATGATCAACCCCACGGATGGGATCCTTGAAGCACCGGCGGAGTTGGGAAACATGGAACACATCATGGACATCCGGGAAAGTGGAGGGCAACTCAAGTTGATAGGAGAGATCTCCTCGCTTGGCTAGGATGGTGAAAGGGCCAACATAGCGAGGTGCCAACTTGCCCTTGATTCCGAAGCGACGAACGCCTCGGAGAGGAGAGACTCGAAGATAGGCCTTGTCACCAATTTCATAGTGAACCTCTTGATGGTGCTTGTCATAATAGCTTTTCTGACGAGATTGAGCAGCCTTGAGATTTTCTCGAATGACACGGACTTTCTCTTCGGCTTCATTGATCACATCAGGACCGAAGAGTGACCTCTCCCCGGTTTCAGACCAGTTGAGAGGAGTCCGGCATTTTCTTCCATAAAGGACCTCAAAGGGAGCCATTTGCAAACTGGCTTGGTAGATGTTGTTGTAGGAGAACTCGGCGAGAGGGAGGTAGTTTTCCCAATTCTTCCCGAAGGAGATGACACAAGCCCGAAGCATGTCCTCAAGAACTTGATTTACTCTTTCAGTTTGACCATCGGTTTGAGGATGGTAGGCGGTGCTGAAGTTGAGACGGGTTCCAAGAGCCGTTTGGAAACTTTGCCAAAACTTGGACGTAAATAAGCTTCCACGGTCAGAGATGATCCGCAAGGGAACCCCGTGCAAGGGAACAATCCTGGCCATATATAGCTCCGCCAATTTAGCAGCATTGATATCCTCCCGAACCGGAAGGAAATGGGCAACCTTTGACAATCGGTCTATGATGACCCAAATAGCATTGTTGCCCTTTTGTGACTTTGGAAAGCCGGTGATGAAATCCATACCAACTTCATCCCATTTCCACTCGGGAATGGCTATGGGGCGGAGGGTACCGGCTGGCCTTTGATGTTCAGCTTTCACTCGGCGACAGACGTCGCATTCAGCAACATACTCGGCGATCTCGCACTTCATGCAAGACCACCAGAACTGAGGTCGAAGATCTTGGTACATTTTTGTGCTACCGGGGTGAATAGAGATGGGTGACTCATGAGCTTCAGAGAGTATCAACTCCCTCATATTTCCACTCTTGGGCACCACTAGACGGTCACCAAAATAGACCACACCCTTGTCATCAACCAAGAAACAGGCCGCCTTCCCATTAGCTATCTTCTCTTTGATCTCGAGGATTTCAGCGTCATCTTGCTGGGCGGCCTTGATATCATCCTCAATACTCTCGAGCCCGAAAAACTCGGAGGTAGATGGATACGGAAGGGTAAAAGCATCACTTCATCAAGTACGTCATGAGACTAAGCACGACCTCTCGATATAAAAGAGTGTGACACTCCACGGTGGAACCGAACAAAAGCTAACCAAGCTTTTACTCTGCGAAGTACAATACTTTGACCTAGTCCGAGACATAGACGAGGTACCGGAGTTTGTTTCTCCTGACATCCCGAAATGGAATGCCTTGATAAACCACACGGATAACATGCATCAGAACACCCCAATGCACGATAAGCTTGATTGTCCGCGTGCAGATAGAGGACTGATAACAGATTTGGATTAAGGAACGGGCTAACAACAATTTAGGATATTGCAGAAGCCCGTGTTAGCACTCTTCCGACAACAAGTGTCGAAAGGGTTTCAGGAACGATTGTTACCGGAGGAATTACAATTATTGATGGAAAGCCTCGCTAAGAGCAATCCCGTCGTGATTTAGATGATTCCATTATAGAGAGCCTAACTAGAGCTGGTGACGAAGAAGAGCATTGTCAAGGAAACCAATTACGGCTGCAACCTCGAGCTTGAAGACTAACTTCAATTTCTACCAACCTGATGTAGGGTTTAACCATTAGCACCAGGGTTCAACGGAAAAGAGCCTGGGTTAAAGATCAGCTTCATGCACTGGGACCCACAATAGCATAATGCTCACAAGGGGACAACCCTCATAAAACATTACACCTGAGCCCTAGCACAATCCGGGACCTTCGGTTCAAAATCTTGGCTAAGGCAAAGAATATCTTGACGAACCATCATACTTCATTTCTTCGTGTTTTAGATTTCGCAGAAGAGTAAGGGTAGATAGTAACTAAAGGTAGAAACCAACCCCGTGATCCTAAAGCTTTAGAATTTGCCGACGATCAGAAAACCGTTAAAATCAAATAGAGGTAAGATGGCACCGAGATCAGAGTGAATTGGGTAAGGAGTAAAAAGAATCCTAGGAGGGTTTTCACAACTCATTTTTAGGTTAAAAATAATTTTTCACGAACTAGACTCGACATCGACCAATAGAAAGGGTTTCCTACAGGCAGTCCTGCTCTGATACCAACTTGTAGCGCCCCGACCCCGGAATTATACAGAGAGGCTATGTAGTTGGCACAACCATCCATGTATAAAACAAAGATCGAGACTTGTGGAACAAACCGGCACATCACATGACTCTAGGACACAAAACATATAGCAAATCATATAAAGAGAAGAATACAAATATTACACAGCAAAAGGATCACAGATCCAACAATTCAACAAGCGGAAGCGGGTAGTGTTGTCTAACAACAAGAAGCAAATATATGGCCTAAGAGGCCTACAATAAACATCATCCCAGCCAGCTTGTTCCACGGTCCCAAGCTGCCACCTGGGAACCCCAGACTAGTAGTCGACGTCAACGAAGAACCCACCTAGCTGCTCGGTGTCGTCCTCCTCTGAAATACAAAATCATAGAAGCAGCAAGAGAGACTGAGTACGACGTACTCGCAAGTTTTGTAGGGCGATATAGGCCCAATGACTGACGGAGGCTCTAAAGCTATATGTGTACTGGTTTTGCATAAAGCCAGTTTGCAATAAAAGACATAAAAGACACAAGGCATCGTCTATTCAGAATATTTTTCATAGAGGGGATAAGAGAGTAAACATTTCATCTTCGGTTCTCATCGAACCTACTTGTAGCCATCCACACCTCTCATCTCCACCAAAGGCACTCCCTCGACTCACCCTCGAGGAAATGAACATTTATCTCAAGTTGTTTATGCAACCTTTAGCTGCCATACCAATTAGGTTAAAAGTTATCTATGATCTTATATCCGATCCCAAGATTGTCCATAACCGTGGACACGGCTTCTCGAAAAGATTAACCCTGCAGGGGTGTACTAATTTACCCATTGGTACCGTCCGGCTCACCTAGTTGGCCCTCTTCCGGGGAAGGCCGGCGAGCGGGCGCGGTTAGACCTTTACAATGCATGAGGCTTACTCAAGGACCATCAGTGGCGGAAGGACAGGTTCAGCGCTCCCAGCGCCCTGCCCCACCGTCACATCCTACACACCACCATCCTCATCAATTCTTTTTCCGCTCACACACACGGCAAATGGAAAACTCGAACTAGAGGACCCTTGACAAGCCCCTCACAAATTATTTGGTCAGTAAGGCACCCATACACCCACCAATGGCAGCACGCTCGTCTTGGTTCAAGAGGTAAAGAACTCGCACCTAGGGGCTAGAGTGAGGCAAAACACCATCCCCGATGGCAACTCACCCAAGCCGTCTTAGCATTTTAATTAGCATCACAATTATCCACCATGCCCGAGTCATTCCATCAACATCAACAATTTATGGAATTAACAACGGACATAACTAGTATTTCAACTAAGCATTTCTAAGCATGGCTAAGCATATAACCAACATTTATAATTGTATCCGGCCAACACATCAACACTAGAGTTCATAGGTAGGGATACATGTGATTGGCTCGGGGAAGAACATGCATTCATAGGATATTCTAATATTTACCAAAAGAGACATTAGAACCGCATGCAATATTATGGTGGATAAAATAATTTGATAAAATCATAGGATGCTAGATGCCAAGAAGGTTAGGTTATCTCTTGCCTTGCTGCCCGGGCGTGAAGTACTGCTCGTCGTGATAGGTCGGGGTGACCTCAACTCCGGAATCTATCGATACCCAAAAGAGAAAAGCAAAGAACACATAAATCACACGATCACAAGGTGCAATGCGCAAACACATGAGGACATGTCCAATTGATGCAAAGATAATATCATTTAAAATTAAATAGCAACATTAAATGGGAAGCCAAATAATTAGTGCAATTATTTGGAACCACCCCATATTTATCTTAGTGACCACAATTCTTTATAAGTTATCAAATTATTAGAGAAGTGGCTCAATTATGCATGAGCATGACATGACTGGATAGGTTTCGTTCTTCCGATCATTTCAGTAATTTATTTGTAATTTTCAGAGTACCGATGAATAAATAGCAAATTAATTAAATAATTGAATTTAATTCATTTAATCAAATTATGAATAACATCAAATAAAAGTTTGTGATCATGATGTGATAGGTGCATGGTTTGATAGCATTTGACATGTTGATCACTTTGATATTTAATTCATAAATTTTGGACAATTATTTAATAAGTTATGAATTTTCCTAATTTGGGATTATTTAACCCATTTTAGGAATCTTTAAATAAAGGCAAAATAAGTTGCTCAAAGGATTAAGGAAAAGTTGCCAATAGATAGGTGAGGGTTTTCTGAACAATTTGGTAATTGGTTTGTCCAATTTGAAACATTTTTCAAATAGATATGAATTATAGAAATTCCACTTTATTTTCCAAAATTCATAGGTTTTACTGTTTGGGCCGGCCCACAGGTCGGCCCAGGCCGGATCGCAGGCCGGGACAGTGGCAGAGGCCGCCAGCCTCAGAACCGGCCCAAACCGAGGCGCAGGCCGGGGGCAGGCCCGAGGGAACCGGCCTCAAGGCCGGCCCAAACCTGGCGTTAGGCCGGGCAGTGGCCCGAGGGGACCGGTCTCCCGGCCGGCCCAGGCCATGCGCCAGGCTGAGCAAACGGGGCACGCGCGCGGCGGCACCCGACAAGGAGCGGCCGGCGACGACCCTAAACCGGCGGCGCTACGCGGATACTAGCGTGCGCAACGCGTGTGCCGCGTGAAGGCGGAGCTAGGGTGCGTGCTCGTGGGTGGAGGGGAGGTGCAGGGTGTCGTGAGCGTGCACGACGGGCGGCGGCCACGACAGACGGCCGAGGGGAACACGCACGACGGAGAAGCCACAGAGAAGGAGGAGGGAGGAGGGGATGTCCCAGAGGACGGTGGCTCACCCTTGGACACGCACTGCGCTCGTCGGAGGCGGGGGAGGTCGAAGGCGCTGGCAATTCGGCGAGGACGACGACGGCAAGCGGCGGGCGCGCCGGAAGGGAACCGACCAATTAGATCGCGTTAGGCCCTCCCATCAAGCGGGCGTCGGCGGGGAAGATGGAGGGCGGCCCAGCGGTGCTCCTAGCGCGGTCAGCTGGTCCCGGGGCTGACGGAGGCGATGACGAAGCGGCGACGGACAGCGGCGGCAATGCAGCGGGAAAAGGCTAGGGTTAGGGTTTGCTTGCGGGGAGGAAAAAGGGGAAGTAGGTCGAGGGAGCAGGTGGGCGTCCTCGGCAGGGTCTTTGATCACCAGGGAGATGCGGTCGGGCGGCACGGCCCTTGGCCACCTCGGCGGCATGGCGCCAGTGCGCCATGGCGCACAGCTACGAGAGTGAGGAGAGAGGGAGGCTGACAGTGGGGACCCACTGTCAGCGATTTGAACAAGTTTGTATTTTTCTGTTTTTCCCTTTTAGTTCAGCAGAATTCAGGGATTTAAAAAGGGCACTAAAACATGTTTATAAAATCTGGGAAAAATCACATAGGCCCCATTTAAGCTGTTAAACCTCCACAAAATTTCTGGAAGCAAAATAAAATGTCTTGGCCATGAGTTGTTCACAGGTTTTAAAAGAAGGCATTTTTGAGATCTTCCAAATTTCATTTAATTGGAATATTTAGACAATTCCAAAAATAGTGAAAATATTCATGGAGATTCTCACAATCATATTGAATCTCCCCATGCTTTTAGTTTGAATTTTGGACATGTTTCACAGGGTCTCCAAGATGGGGAAAGAATTCAGCCAAATTGAAACCTCATGTTATTTCTTATTTGAGAAAAACTTGGAATTTGAGAAAAGAGGAATTGTTATAAAACTGCAAAGTTGGAACTTCCTCATCAATTTGGAAATTCATTTACTAGTTTCCAAGTTTGGCATTTTCATGGGTTGGTTGTTGGGAAGTTTGGGCTTCCCATTTCAATTGTTTTCCAAGTGCAAGTTTAAAATGGCAAAACGCATATGGATGCTATGATGCAAACATGGAAACAAAAAGTGGAAAAATTCTTCGTATTTTTCATAACCAAGTTAGGGCTGTTACAGTAGTATCTGGCATGCCTAAGCCGGATCGGGAGAAGTGAAGCTCTATCTCGGAGGGCAGTCAAGACTCACGTCTTGTCCCTACAATCACGGGGCAGGCATCCTGCCACTGGCACGATGGGACGCGTTGCCTAACCCTTGACCCGGAAGCCACGGTATGGGGAGTCAAGTCTCCATGCCGCTGACCGAAGCGGTATGAGGGAGCAGTACACCGGAGGTGATGGATTGGACATGCCACGCAGGGATGACTGAAGCAGTCAGAGGACCGGACGTGGCCACAGTGCGGGATACGCCAGCAACTACGTCATCCCTAGCTTGTGCCCTGGGCTTCCCTTTATAAGGAGCACCAGGGGCTCCTCTTACGGGGACGACCGAAGACGATTCATTAGAACCCAGGCACTCTGCCTCATAAGACAACTCACTAGACCAGAGAGCTAGGGAGCCATTCCGAGACTTCGTAGAGAGCTCCTAGCTCATAGTTCTTCTCATACAGCTCAAGGAGCATCTTGTAGCCCAGCTGTAATCCACCATAAATAGATCAGACAAGCAGGAGTAGGGGTTTTATCTCCTCACGAGAGCCCTGAACCTAGGTAAAATCGTGTGTGTGTGTGTGTTTCTGTGTGCGTTCTCTACACGCGCTAACCCTCCCCGATGAAACCAGCATCCATCGGCCCCAAACTCAAGCCTACCTATGGCATCTGTCCGTGCACCACCACGACAGTTGGCGCCCACCGTGGGGCCAGTAGCGGCGCTAGCTGGTGTGTTCATCCGGACGGGCTCCTTCATCACCTCGGGTGAGCGCGTTCTCTGTGGCCTCGTCCACAGGTTCGGCTTACTCAACGTCGTCAGCGACAACGCCGGCTATTTCGGTAGCAGGCCGCTACCCCGGAACGGCTGCCTCATCGAGTTCGTCTCGCTCACGGTCTACGTCGCCACCAAGCTTCCCTGCCGGTTTCTCGAAAGGGTGCAGGTTGCTGCGGATCCACCCGCAGTCTGCGCAGCTCGCGGCCGGCGTACCGCTCGCCCCGCTAGTTGTGCAGAGGTCATGATGACCGGTCCAGTCGTTGGTACCGGTGGTGCTACGGCTGGGGAGACCGAGGTCAGCAACAGGTCCACCAGAACGGCGCGTCCGCCGCTGGAGAGGCCGGAGAACCGCACGGTGCAGGCCGGTACATCGCGTGTGCCGGTGACGCCGAGTCCTCTTCAGGATGTAATCGAGAAGCTGGCGACTCCAGTGGCTCCGAGTGCAGATGCTGCTTTGGCTCAGGCGGAGCTGGATCAGTAGCGCAAGGACATACTCGAGGAGGCCCTAGAGGTGGCCCGAGTCAGGCAAGAATTTGATATCTCTCTCCGTGAGTATAACAAGGCTCATGGTTTTACTCCGGTAGCCAATCCTGTTAGTCGCATAGATGAGGTGCGTGCCTGAGGTAGAGACCTCAATGCCGAGATCGCTAGAGATGGTAGAGCCAAATCTAGTAGAACTGCTAGTCATGTGTCGACGGATAGGCCGAAGTACAGCACTCCCGCCAAGAACCTTAGGGCTGCAGAGGCAGCCGCAGCCGAGTTACCAAACTTATCCGGAGATGCTCGTCGTAGGCAGCAGGACCGAGTCAACGAGCTGGTAGCTATTGCCAACCGCCAGAATGAAGCTTTCCGGAATGCTAACCCGGATATAGGTTGTAGCGCCCTTGCTTAGAAAAGCAATGACATTCTGTGAAATATGCTATTCCCTGGATCGAGTATGGATAGCAATTCACAAATAGATGTAATAAAATGCATCAATGTCAAATAATTATTACATCGCGAGATCCATAAATAAAGTATTCTTTACAAATTGCATAGCCAAAGGCTAGCTTGAATGCAAAGTTTGGCAGCGGAACCATAAGTAGCATAGAGAGGTTCATCATCTTCATGTGCCACTGGCATACATGTTGGTTGCAAGCTCGAAAGGTAGACGTCCTCACTCGTCATCGTAATAACCTGCAACATTAACGTTGCAGCCCAGGGAATTTGGGTCAATACCTTGTGATAGGCCGGCAAGTGATACTTTGGTGGAATATACAATGGCAAGTCTAAATCTATATGCATGTTTGGCTGGTGGAGTTAAAGACTATTGCATAAAGCAAATTTTGTCCTACTTTTCATAAAGCTTTTTCATTTCTCAACTATCTATAAGACGAACCGGCATGAAAACCAGTGTCTCTTCTACTCTTGTTCACCCATCAAATTTTATTTATGAAATTGGAATGAGGAGATTTTCCATCGACATCCTTGTCCAGCTGCTCAGAATTGTCCGTAACCGGGGACACGGCTATGATCATAGTTTTACACTCTCGAGAGGTTGTGCACTTTCACCACGAGACTTCATCAACCCATTCTGTCCTTGACCTTCTTGAAGTGAAAAGGAAAGGTGAAGATGAAGACAAGACCTTTGGGAAACAGTCCCCTGTTCGTCAGACAGACACATACAAGACATTCATCCGCTGAGAACTGCCGGAATCAGGTTCCTAGAACTTACTTAGTCAAGGCAGAGCCATAATACCAAGTGGCTGCACTGGAAGCAATCTAAACTTGGAGTGACTTAAATCTCTTTGTTCCTGGGTGGCCGTTCACAAGTGCACGTACTCAGGTACCCGCAGAACTGGGCCTGAGCAGCCACTCAACTTTAAACCACCAATAGAGCAAAACCAATTGCCACCCAGGTAGTTCATTAACTTAGTAGAGTTTTTATCCTTTCGTACTACAATAAAACATTTCAGCATAGCAGTTCTAACTTCTACCAAGTGAATGGGTTCCTAAATCAACAGGAATAAAGGGTGATATACTAAACAGGTCTGCATAGCAATATAGTAGTACACCTATCATGCATACTATTGAAATAGTCTACAATGCATATATAATAAAATAGTAGGTCTTTCATGAAAGGGTGTATTTACTTGCCTTTTGGAACTTGTCGTCGCTCACACACTCTTCTCAAAGTAACTCGTAGCACTACGTTCAATCTATGCAATACAAACATATGCCAATAAGCAACAATACAACAATTAAAAGAAACAAACATAACAACAAACATAGATAGAAATAAACATAACTAGGTTGGCGGTCCAAGTTTCAATACCTGATCCCATATGCAAAAAGAATCAATGCATTAGGTTTGGGGTTTGCCATTTGGTCAGGGGTTGGTCTGAATTCAAATTTGAACATTTCGAACTTGAATAGGTTGAAGGGTTGTGTTCAAAGGTTGTAGGAATTGGTCTTGATCAAAGTGATCACACAAAGGTTGGTCAAAAGAGTATTAAAACATTTTGAAACTATAGTTTGCAAAACATTAACATTTAAATGGCCTTTGGCACACTTTCAATGTTTATGTTTCAAAAAGTGGTAGCTAGGTATGGTTTTGGTCTCTCTGGACAGAGACAAATATTTGAAGAAGTTTTCTAAAAGAAAACAAATTAAAAGGATTTATAGAAATTAAACTTTATCAGAAATACTCCTATTTGAGTCTCTGATTAAGAAATCTTTTTAAAACTATCAAAAATTAATTATAATAGTAGGATCATGTCATGCATGTTCCAAGGTTTCCAGAAATATTTTATTTGCAAAAATTGGACTTATAGATTTAAAACTATGTCAAATTTACTCAAATGACTCATTTGAAATTTGAATAAATTTGGATTTGTCACACTGAAAACTAACAGTGCCAAAAGATTCTACAAGTCCAGAGCTTTTCAAAAATATAAAGTTTGCTAAATTTGGCCAAAGGGTTTAAAAGTTATGAAGGTTTGAAGGTATAGGGTCTTTTCTGCAAAACTGCTTATTTCCCCATTTTATTTTTATTTAGGAAATAAAATTCCAGAAAACGGGGTGGCTCGGCTCGGCTCATGGCTTGGCTCGGCTAAGCTGCGGCTCGGACTCGGCTCGGCTCGATCTATTTCCGATCATTGGATCGGGATCGGATGGCCACGATGTTTTTAACCTTTACATGGCGACTGGTCTCGCCGACTTGAAGAAGGCAGCGGCGCGGCGGCTCTACCGTGGATGGCGGCGGAGCTCCGGTGGTCTCCTTGGCGTGGGGAGGCGATGACGAGGTGCAGCTCCGCTCGTCGAAGAAGAAGGTGGCGGCGAGGTTGAGGCGCGCGTCCTGGCTTGGCCGTGTGCTACGGCTGGAGTCGCGACGGCGGAAAGCGTTCTCGGTCACGGATGAACTCGTCGTTCGCGTGGTCTTTGGGCTCGGGGAAGTGGGCTACGAGATGCGGAGCATCACGCCGAGGACGATGGAGTGGTCGGCGTTGTCGCCCTCTCCCTGTAAGGACGCGGTGACGCGGCCGAAATGCGTCGGGGCGGCGGTCGGATCCTTACAAGGACGAACACGACGATTCGCCGCGGGAGAAAATCAAACGGGGTGTCAGCGGGGTGCACAAAGGAGAGGGAAGTCGAGGGGGACAAGAATTGGCGGCAGAGGCTCACAAGATGGCCGAAAATGGAGGAACACGGCGGCGGCAAGGCGAAGCTCCGACGAGCAATTTCGCCGGTGTGGGGGCTTATGTGAGGGGGCTTTTGGGGGCAAAAGAAGGAGGAGGTCGAGGGCTTCGCGTAGCAGGAAACAGCACTTCATTTGGGGCTGTCAAACTCCCACAATCAATTCGGGAAGAAACGGTAGTGAGAGACATAACTCACGTCCTGGAGCATGAAGACGATGACGTCATTCCTGACATCATCAATTTTTCTTTTTCTTTATTTTCTGTTTTCTTTTATAACTTTTGATTTAAAGCTCCAAATCAAGTCAAATAAATTTGTAAAAATTTGTAAAATTTTCATTAGTCAACATAGACTTTTAGGAACTATTTTTTGTCAAAACAAAATTACCAAAATACCCTTTTGGTCAAATTTGCCTTATATGGCTATTTGGGAAAATCAAATTAAGGTTTATAAATATCACAAAATATCTAAATAAAAACCAGAGAATTAAGATGAGTAATATCATTCACAATGATAACTCATTTTCATATTTAAAGATAGTTTAAGATAAAACATTTTATAAAACAAAGATTGGAAAGATGTTTTAAATCATTTTCTCAAATAATTTAGGGTTTATAATATCCCCATATTATTTATTTTAAAACCAAATATCCAAGTGGAAAGTACTATTTGAAACTCATTTAAATATTTTATTTCCAAAACATTAAAGTTGAGATTTGAAGATAAAGGAATATTTAATTAAAATATAACTTTGAAGATGTCAAAACAATCTCCTATAAAAGATTTTCTTGATTTTTTTTGGAGACTTTATTTAATTATTAATAAAAGTTTTAAATTTTTGTGATTTTTACCACATTCCAAAATTTGGGATGTTACATAGGTGGATCTCGGTACATCCACTCGAATGGAGGTGCCAGGGCAGTGTCCAAGGGACAGGCCTCGTCGGCATATGTCGGAAGAAGCCGTGACTGGAGTGTGAACTCTGGTAAAAACAAACAGCTGCAAGCTTATGATCCGGTCTATGCCGGAAAGTAGATTGCCGGGCAAGGTCAGGCCGGTCAGGGAGCCCCAGAACCCGCACCAGGGAGGCAAGGAGTCAGCCGGGTTAACCCGGCGAATCAGGGCCAGCCACCTCGGTATCCGGCACCTAACCCACCTCATCAACGACTTGGCGCCGAACATGCTGAACAGGCTGCCGACCGATACGATGATGGTTACTCGGCCATGGAGCGGGCCGGGTACACAAGATTCAGGGACCTGGCGACCGAGGGTGCACTCGGTGCTAGGCTAGGAGCACGCCAGCTGCCGGCACATGATGTCCGCAACAAGATTGACAGAACCTATCTGTCTGAACTCCTGGAGGAGCAAGGCCCACCGGGTCCTGCGTGTTTTGGACCCCGGATAATGAAGCAGGCACCGGTGCCGAACTTCCAACTTCCCCGGGGTGCCAAGACATACGATGGCAGTACTAAGCCAGAGGACTGGCTAACAGATTATGTCACCGCTGTGCATATCGCTGGTGGCAGCCACCGATGGGCAGTGCGGTATGTACAGCAAATGTTGGAAGGTCCAGCCCGGATTTGGCTGAACAACCTGGAGGAGAACAACATTGATTGCTGGCTAGACTTCTCTGATGCTTTCGTCAGCAACTTCTCTAGCACCTACAAGAGGCCGAATCGCCCTCAGCAGCTGTCCATGTGTCGGCAGAGGGAAGATGAAACTGACCGGGAGTATCTTACCCGGTGGAGCACAATCCGCAACTCCTGTGAAGGAGTGATCGAGTCGCAAGCCATTGCATGGTTTGCACAAGGGTGCCGACATGGCTCCATGCTTTGGCAGAGACTCCAGAGAGAGATGCCGGCCACCTTTGCCGAGACAATGGCCGTAGTGGACAGCTATGCCCTGGGTGACCCGACACAGCCTTTACTGGCCCAGGTCTACTCGGGCAGGAGATATCCCGCTCAGGACCAGGACAGATCGGGCAGGCATAGCGATCGCCCGAATAACCGCAACAAGAGGAGAGATGATAGGCCAGACTACCGGTACGGGTCAGATCAGGTCGCTACTATCGACCAAGATCAACTAAATGCCGGCAGTAGCCAGCGTCGGAAAAATGATGGTCCCTCATGGGGCCAAAACTCAGAGGAGAAGAGGCCGTGGAGCGGCGAGAAAAAGCCATGGAACGGCGAGAAAAAGCCGTGGAATGGCGAGAGGAAGCCATGGAATGGTGACAAGAAACAGTGGGATGACAAGGAGAGATACACCTACGAGAAGATGCTCGATGGTCCCTGCAGCTTCCACACCAAGCATCCCAGCAGACCGGCTCAACACATGACCCGGAACTGCAGTTGGTATCAGCGCAAGCCAGTGAGTGCCGGTCCGGCATTACGACCTGCACCTCTCACTGGTGCGAACACTGAGCCTTTGAACACACAGCCGAGGCCGGAGAACGTCAACCAGGTGGCCAACAACAACAACTACTACTACTACAACAGCAACGCCGGCCCAAGTCGGTAGAATGAGTACCGAGAGCCACATCAGAGCTACATGGTGTTTGTGACCGAGCCTACTAATAAGCAAAGCCAGCACAGGCGCGCGATGGAGGTGAACGCGGTTATGCCGGCCATGCCCAAGTTTATGTACTGGTCCGAGGATCAGATCAGCTGGAGCATCAAGGACCACCCCAAGGTCATGTCGAGTCCTGGGGGCTATGCTCTAGTGGTGGATCCGACATTCGTCGGGCCCAGCATCAATGTTAGGTTCACCCGGGTTCTCGTTGATAACGGGAGCAGCATCAACATCATATACCAGGACACCATGGTCAAACTCGGAATAACCGAGAATATGATGCAGCCAAGCAAAACCACCTTCCATGGTATCGTGTCGGGTGTCTCGCATGCACCCATGGGCACGGTCTGGTTGGATGTCACCTTTGGCGACAAAAGCAACTACCGAACTGAGAGTCTGTTGTTTGAGGTTGTGGACCTCGAAAGCCCGTATCAGGCCTTACTCGGTAGGCCAGCACTCGCCAAGTTCATGGTGTCCACTCACGTGGCCTACCTAAAGATGAAACTTCCGAGTCCAAATGGTGTCATCACCATCTCGGGTGACTACAAGCGCTCCATGGAGTGTGCCTCTGCTGGGTCACTTCTGGCTGAGTCACTGGTAATTGCTGCGGAGAAGAGAAGAATCCATGAAGTGGTGGCTCTGGCCCAATCCACTCAACTCGGTATGCCGAGTCTGGCTAACCCACAGCAAACTGCAACCTTCCAGGTGGCGAAGGAGTCCAAGAAAATTGGCGTCGACGAGTCTAACCCGGATCACACCGTCATCATTGGTGCCGGGTTGGACAACAAATAGGAAAGCGAGCTCATCCACTTCCTCCGTGAGAATCGGGATATCTTTGCATGGTCCAGTCAGGATCTGCAGGGTGTTCCGAGGGAGTTGTCTGAGCACTCCTTGCATGTCAGGCCTGATGCTAGGCCGGTGAAACAACCTACGCGGCGTCTTGCCGAAGGAAGAAGAAAGGCTGTGGGTGACGAGTTAGCCAAGTTACTCGCATCAAACGCTATCGTGGAAGTGAAATATCCGGACTGGTTGGCTAAACCGATCCTGGTAGAAAAGAAGAAGGATGACCCGAATGCAGCCACTGTCTGGCGCATGTGTGTTGATTACACCCATCTGAACAAGGCATGTCCGAAAGATCCATTCCCTTTGCCCGGAATCGATCAAGTGATCGACTCCATGGCCGGGTGTGAACTGCTATCATTTGTAGATGCGTACTCTGGTTTTCACCAGATACCATTGAATCCCTCTGATCAAATAAAGACTGCCTTTATCACCCCGTATGGGGCTTATTGCTATCGTGTCATGTGCTTTGGTCTGAGAAATGCTGGCGCTACTTACCAGCATTGTATGCAAAAATGTTTGCACGATCAGATTGGAAAAAGTGTGCAGGTGTATGTTGACGACATAGTCATCAAAACTAAAGAAAAACATACCTTGTTGGATGATCTCAAAGAGACATTCGCAAACCTGCGGAAATTCCGGCTAAAGCTTAACCCGGATAAATGTACATTCGGAGTGCCGGCAGGCAAGTTACTCGGTTTCCTCGTGTCTAGCCGAGGTATCAAGGCAAATCCAACTAAGATCCGGGGGATAGAAAACATGAAATTGCCAAGATGCCTCCGGGATGTCCAGAAATTCACCGGATATCTGGCCTCTCTGAGTC
Source organism: Puccinellia tenuiflora (assembly GCA_012064385.1). Classification (NCBI taxonomy): domain Eukaryota; kingdom Viridiplantae; phylum Streptophyta; class Magnoliopsida; order Poales; family Poaceae; genus Puccinellia; species Puccinellia tenuiflora. The sequence goes on from QRDG01000223.1 coordinate 375,130, forward strand.
GCTTCCTAGGTCGGCTAGAAAAGGCCTTGCCCTTATACCAACTGATGAAAAAATCGGATAGGTTTAGCTGGACTCCGCAAGCGGATGCGGCGTTCCATGAGCTGAAAAAGATGTTGGCTACTGCGCCGATATTGGCTTCGCCACTACCGAGAGAGCCCATGTTGCTCTACATTGCGGCCACTAACCGAGTTGTTAGTGTCGTAGTAGTGGTGGAGCGAGAAGAAGAAGGAACCACCGTGCAGAGGCCGGTATATTATTTGAGTGAGGTGCTCTCCACCTCAAAACAAAATTACCCTCACTACCAGAAAATGACCTATGGCGTCTACATGGCGGCCAAGAAATTGAAACATTACTTCCAGGAGCATCCTATAACTGTCATAAGTGCGGCCCCTGTGTCGGAAATCCTCGGCAACAAGGATGCCAGTGGCCGAGTCGCCAAATGGGCTATCGAGCTCGCGGCTTATGCGCCGCAGTATGCGAGAAGAGATACCATCAAATCTCAAGCAGTGGCAGATTTCTTCGTCGATTGGGCCGAGATGCAGTATGAGCCATCTCTACCTGACTCCAACTACTGGAAAATGCATTTCGATGGGTCCAAAGTAAAAGAAGGCCTGGGAGCCGGTGTGGTTCTCACCTTCGCGCGGTTCGATCCATTTCCCGATCCGAAAAATCCGATAACGTACCTATATGAGTGGGATGGATGGTAAATCATTTGCAGTCTAGGTCGGTAGGACCCTTCATCCTCTACCATTACGTTTTGCTTTTTAGGACTACCTAAAGGAAAGGATGGCCAGATGCAATATGTTCTATTGGAATTGGGTCCGAGATGAGTCTTACCTTCTCTACCCCGAGGAGCGAGACTAGTTGAAGTATGTGCTGCAATTCCATTTCGCGGCATCCAATAATGTAGCCGAGTATGAAGCATTGATTCATGGACTCAAGGTGGCCAAGGAAATTGGAGTTCGCCGGATCATATGTTATGGAGACTCGGATCTGGTGATTCAGCAAACTTCAGGCAATTGGGATGCCCTAGATGCCAACATGGCGGCATACTGGTTCCATGTCCAGAAGATCTCGGGGTACTTTGATGATTGCGAGTTTAATCACATTCGGCGGACGGATAATGAAAGATTGGGTCATACCGGCAGGCCATCCCACCCGGGGTATCACTGGAGCATCTTCGCAAGCCATCAATCAAGCCTTCACCCGAGTCTGAATCGATATTCATCCCGGGTAATCCAGAGCCCGACGTCGTCCCGATGGACGTGGATGTCGGGAGCATGCAGCAGGACTCGGGGACTGCTATGCAGGACCCGGGGACTTCCATGGATGTCGGATATATTCAGCAAGATTCAGCGACTACTCTGGAAAACTGGAAAGCCGCTTGGCGGAACTCGTGGACTCCTTGGGAGGACTCGGGGACTCGTCAGCCTGTGTCGGGCGCTATAATGTCGGTCGATGCGATGGAAATCGACGAGCCGGTACTCGGCACTCGTCCGGTACCAGCATGGGCACAACCCATCATGACGTTCATGTTGGATGGTAGTCTACCGAGTGATGAGGTCTCAGCCAGACAGATCCAGAGGCGATCCAAGTCCTTCACCATCATCAACCATGAGCTGTACAAGAGAAGTGTGACCACCGTGCTTCAGCGCTGCGTCGAGCCAGAGGAAGGGGAAAAGATTCTCCGAGATATTCATCAGGGGGAGTGCGGCCATCACGCATCTTCCCGAGCCATAGTGGCTAAGGCATTCCGATATGGGTTTTATTGGCCCAGTGCTTTGCAGCAGGCAGAGGACATTGTCCGGAAGTGCGAAGGGTGTCAGAGATTCGCTCACAAAATTCATATGCCGGCGTCAGCTCTCAAAACTATCCCCATCACTTGGCCATTTGCAGTGTGGTGTCTGGATATGGTGGGACCGTTCAAGCCAACCCGACGTAACATGACTCACATCCTGGTGATGGTGGACAAGTTCACCAAGTGGATTGAGGTCAAGCCAATAAGAAAGTGCGATGGTCGCACAGCTGTATCATTCCTAAAGGATATTATCCTGAGGTATGGCCACCCGCACAGCATCATAACGGATAATGGCACGAACTTCGCCGAGGCAGCCTTTGCCCGGTTTTGCCAGGAAAAAAGAATTCGGCTAGACTTGGCATCGGTTGCACGTCCGCAGTCCAATGGGCAGGTGGAAAGATCAAATGCACTGGTCTTATCCGGCATTAAACCTCGGTTAATTGAGCCACTGCTACGTGCTCCGAGATGTTGGCTGGATGAGATCCCGGCGGTATTGTGGAGTCTAAGGACTACACCGAATCGCTCCACTGGCTATACGCCATTCTTCCTGGTCTATGGAGCAGAGGTAGTTCTGCCAACCGACATAGAGCATGACTCGCCGAGAGTCGCATTTTACACCGAGTCTGAGGCAAAGGATGCCCAGGAAAATGATGTCGATCTGCTCGAGGAAGCACGAGAGTTGGCCTTGTCCAAATCAGCGATATATCAGCAGAATCTCCAACGCTACCATAGCCGGAAAGTAAATCCTCGCAAGTTCCGAGAAGGGGACCTGGTCCTTAGGCTTGTGCAGCGCACCTCCTTGGGAAGGGCCATTTATTGTGAGCAAGGCTCTGAACAATGATGCATATTATCTTATAGATGCCCAGGCGCAGGTGAAGAACAGGATGGACAGATCCGGAGAGGAGACCAAACGACCTTGGAATGTAGCTCTTCTTCGCCCTTTTTACTCTTAAGGACTCACTATATGTATCTCGAAACCCTGAAATGAAATGTTGGCGCCCCGAAAAAAGACTCGGGGATTGCCTAGCTGTGAATTCTGTGTTTATCCGCATGTTTATCTATGTTTCCTGTATGTCGGATGGGTCCAAAAATCATGTTTCTATGTTTGTAAGTATTGTATGCTATATCTTTGTGATTTTGTGACCCGAATGCCAAAGAAACCAAAAATGGTAGGCAAGGGCAGAGATTGCAAAATACAGTAAACAAGAAAGTAGACTCGGGGACTCGGTCAGGAGCGATTCAGTTTCTTTTTGCTAGTCTCGTGTTTTATGTCGAATGGCTATAGTCCGTGTCTCAAAGTTTCAAGTATTGTGTGCTATGTTTTGCTGTCTCGTGACTCGACTGTCAAAACACCAAAAAATGGTAGACAAGAGCTGGGATTGTAACACCTAGTACACAAGAAAGTAAACTCGGGGACTTGGCCCATGCGCGATTCGGCATAAGCTGTTTAGCTCTTCACCTATATGTCGGATGATTTTAAGCCATATCTCAAAGTTTTTAGTATTGTATGCCGTATCTCGGTAATCTTGTGACTCGACTGTCAAAACGCCGAAAAATGGTTGACAAGAGCAAAGGTTGCAAAGTATGGTAAACAAGAAAATGAACTCGGGGACTCGGTGCAAGATGATCCGGCGTATGAGTAAAACATGTTAAAATGTGCAATGTAAAAGAACCAAGTGCCAAGCATAAAAAGCTTAAAGGATTATATTACATTTGCACCCGGCATTCCGGGGATCTGACGACCTGAGTTTTTGTTAAGTTTAGACAGCTGAAGGAGCGACATCGGTCTGGGCCGGTTCTTCGGTCGTGATCTCGGTGATGTCTTCGGTTGCTGGAGCAGGAGCGGAGCTTGGGGCTGTGCCGGGAGGTACGTCGGCTTGGATTTACTCGTCGATGGGCTCTTCTTCCTCTTCTTCATCCTCATCGACGTCTTCGATTTCCTCGACTTGAGGAACCCGCTGACCCGGGACAAAGCTGGGCACTGGAGCATACTGGATGAGGGAGTGGGCCAGTTCTTGGCAACGCCGGATGAGATCTGGGCAGAGGTCCATTTCGACCCGTTGCGCAGAGTCTTGAGCATGTCGAGGTCGATCCCCTCGTACCAGGATAACACATACATTTTGCCTCGTCCGCACCGACTCGGGCGGCGGAGGACCGCCAATCGTCGAGCCACTCTTCGCTACTCATCAGGCACTTGGCCAATTCATCAACGGTCTTGGGGTGCTCGAACCCGGGCCAAAGAGCACTGTAGAACCGGATCGCCGAGGTGAGCAGTCCCACTCCAATAGTCCTCAGCGGCGACATCAGCGCCTTTAAGGCCACCAGATGGTCATCCATGTCCCACTTAGCCGCGATAGGACCCTCTTTGATCTTATTTTGGCGGAACTTGTTGGTACTGTTATCCGCAGTGGCTTTGGAGTGGGGGAAGTTTTCTAAATCAAAAAGAGCTAACACCAATGTAAGACACATGGAGGTAAAAATGATATGTCGGGTAGTGACAGAAAAGGAAGGGGCTTAATGTCAAGCTGGCCGTTGATGGAGGCAAATTCTCCCACCCACCGGGTAATCTTGGCCTTCAGGGCTTGGAGCTCACCCTCCGCCGAGGTTATGCGAGACTCGGACTCCCCAAGGGACTCCTTGAGTTTCCGAGTCTCTTCATCTCGGAGCCGTTTTTCCTCGGCGGCGGACTTCTCCAGCTCGGCAGCACGGCCCCGAGATTTCTCCAGCTCGGCCGTCAGCCGGGACACCTCGTCCTGCTCTTGCTTGAGCTCGGCCTGATGCGCAAGCTCGCGCTCCTTCTGTGCGGCTATGCAGAGATAGCAAAGTCAGCATGCAAAAATTGATGCAAGTGCAAGTTGAAGGATAGGATGTGACTTACCCTCGAGGTCCGAGATCTGTTTCTCCAGCCCTTCAGCCTTGGACTCCGACTCGGCCAGCATGTTCAGCTTGGCTCGCAGCAGCTTGTACTTGTCAGAGAGTTTTTTATGCTCCAGCAGGAGCCTGCGGTGAACCTGAGTGCGTTTAGTCATGCAAACCTGAAAAGAATAATTGTTAGTCTTATTGATGAAGATTCAAGCCGAGTAATCCTTACTCAACCGAGTCTCGATTACCCGACCCGAATCTCGGGGACTGGGGATAAGTGATATCTTTTTTAAAGAAGTGAACCGAGTTACCTTTACTCGGCATAACTTACCGCGGCTGCTTGTCGGCTGCGAGAAGGGCGGCCTTCACTGCGTGCATCTTTTGGGCAACCAAGCTTGGCCCCGCCGGATGCACTGAGATCTGACCCGCTGGCGACGGTGAGCTCACTTCGCTCAGGTCGGCAGCGTTCCAGTCCATGTTATAATGCTCAAGTGAGCCTAAGCTTTTCCCGCTAGGGTTCGCAGTGGGGCAAACCCCCAGCTGGTGGTCTGTATACTGGATGATGTCGCTGCGGGTGCACCTTGGCTTGGTGGCACAATCAACTGCCGATCCGGGTTGGCCGACACAGGGTTCGCCGAAGCTTTCTCGGTTGTCTTTTCGGTTGCGGGAACCGGAGCTTTAGATTTCTGCTGCTGTGGCTGCGGCTGTGCCGGTGGTGGCGTCGGCTTTGCCGGCGGTGGACGTTGCTGCGGGGGTGCCTGCTGTGCCTGTTGTGGCTGTTTCTGTTGTTGCTGCGGTGGAGGTGTCTGCTTCTTCTGCTGCTGTTGTTGCTGGGGTGGTTTCGGCTGCTGCTGCTGTCGTTGTGGTGGTGCTTGCTGCTGCTGCGGACTTGGTGGCTCCGAGTCCTCCGGGACCTCGGTCCGCTCTATCTCGGGGGCCGATGAGCTGGCCCCGAGATCCGTAGTTTGATCGGGCGCCGGAGTCTCGGTCGCGACCGAGTCTACATTCCCGGCGCCGGATCTCGGAGCCGGTGTATCGGCAGCAGGACTCGTCCTTGGCGGACTTGGCACCCAGGTGTCGTCTGGCCGAGGCGGCGTCAGTGTCCTTGGAGGGACCCGGTCGGTTGACCCGGTTGTGGGGACCTCTAGAGGAGCCATGCTGCAAGGCACAACAGTAGAGTGTAAGGTCAGAAGGAGAAAAGCAGGAAAAGCAAGTGTAATCAAGAGTGTAAAGTTTATGTCGGCAAGAGGGGGTCTTACCCTTTGGAGACTGGCCGCTCACGACGCTTTATTACTGTCTTTACCCGCTGCTTCTTCTGCGCGGGGCCAGAGGTGCCAGAGGGCCCGACATCTGTGGATGCGGCGGCTAGGAACTTCCGGACCGGACCCTTGGGCCCCACGGCGAGAGGCGCCACCTCGATCACCTGGTCGTCCGAATTAGCTGGGGGCGAGGACACCAGATATGAGAACGCGACTGGGCGAGGATCATATATATACCTCTAAAATCTGACAGTCGTCATCTTCGTCCTCAGACCAATCGCGGAGGGAGGAAGCACGAGTCTTACCCGTTGTAGGAACTGAGCCGACGTCGGGAATCGGCATGTTGTCTTCATCATCCGGGTCTTCTGAGTCAGCCTCGACCCGGTCCTTACCCCAGTTGGCGGAGGGGTTCTCTCCGTCCTCCTTCAACTGCCGTCCGAATCTCTGCATAGCGGATACGGGAAATGATTAATACAAAGAGCAGAGATGCACCGACATAAGAGTCCAGGTCGGCGAAAGAGTTATGTCAGTTGAAGTTACTTACTTTGGGTGGAAGATGATCAGTTGTGGTTTTAGGGGGTTTTTGTTGTTCTCTCCACAGGGATCAAAATCTATTGGTGCTTTTCCTTTCCAGAAGCTTGGCACAATAAAAAGGTGGGATGGTGTTTACGGATCTAGGCTAGGTCTTGCGGATCAAGCAACAGAAATTAAAATGGTGACAACAAAGGAGAGGCTAAGGAAGATTGTTTCACGGACAGCAAAGGGGAGGCTAAGGAAGAGCTCACAAGCAACAAAGTCACATCACGATTACAAAGTTCACAAAATAGAGCGATTCAGAGAGTTACAAAGAGTTTTCACTGAAGGGATTGGAGAGGATCGAATCAGTTCGTCGCGGCGGCAGCAGAGGAAGCAGAGGCGGGAGGCTAAGGAAGATACAGACGAAAGAGAAGCAAGGAAGTAGACAGGGACAGATACGGATCAAGGGCTTCTTCTTTCCTCTCGTTCCTCGCGGATCATCTTCGCCATTCTTCTCCAAAAGTTCTTCCTTGTTCTTCTGTTCTTGTTCGGGGTGGAGTGGTTGGTGATGGATGCGGTAGAGTTGTTGGCCTTTTTCTTTTTTGGCTAAGGAAGCCGCTTTATAGGCGCTGCGGAAATGGCGAGGGCCGTGGTCGATGGCGTGGTTGGTGGCGAGGTGGGAACTTCCGCCATCGCTTTTTAGCTTTTTGCACGGACGCACATGGTCTGCTCCCTTCTTTATCATCTTTTTGACTCTTCTGGTTTCTTCTCCTCCAAGATGATCGATTTCCTCCTTGCTGATTCAAGCGCACGCGCAGCACATGGGAGATACGCTCGCTTACTTCTCTTCTTGCTTCGGGAGGCTCCCTCGCGAGGCATTCATCCTCGCAAAGCAAAACCCTCGCGAGGCCTTTTCCTCGCGAAGCGTCAAATCCTCGGGAGGCGTCTTCTAAGCAACATTTTGAGTTGGAGATGAAGAAATATGTGCCTTGGCACCAGATCTGCAAAAAGTGGATAACTGATGTAAAAAGCATTTAAAACCTTGACTGAACTTCTGAAATATGAGCAAGATTTGGGGTTTTGGACGTCGAAAAGATGTGCATAGTTCAGAGTGATCAAACCCCCAGACCCAAACCTTTGCTTGTCCCCAAGTAAAGCAGATATGATGAAATCAGTGCTCAACTTCTGCATACACACCAGTTCATACATATTGGATTCAAAGCAACTTCTGCATACCTGGTTGCAATCTCTAGTTCAGAGTCAAGTTTCAATTAACAACTTTTATATATGTCTCAGTTCAGATACTTTTCGATCACCTAGATAAGACATTTGGCAGGGGAATCAAATGAAGTGATCCATGAAATAGCCATGAGTGTTAAGTGAATGCAAAGTTAGTGCTTCACCTGCTACCATTCCCGAGAACATAGTAGGCTAATGCAAGAAATTAAAGATGTGCTAGGATCATTGTTACCTGTCAGATTCTTTCAGTTAGTGCTTCACAGGTTACAATCCCGAGATCATAACTGCTAATGCAAAATTTTGCTTTCAAATTACTACCAGGAACTTCAGGTTAGTGCTTCACAGGTTACAATCCCGAGACCATAACTGCTAATGCAAAAATTTGCTTTCAAATTACTTGCTTCAAGTTAGTTTCACTGTTAGTGCTTCACATACCACCATCCCGAGATACTGGTAGCTGATGCACAAATGCAGGAATGCAGTTAAAACATGGCTCTTCGAGGGTCAACTTATTCGGTTTCAGAGCCACTTGCATTATGAAGGTATTCCAACAGATCTGAGCAGAGACATATATAAATTCTGTTTTGATGCATGACTCTAACACAAGAGTTTGCAAGCATTATAGACAGAAACACTGCAAGATTCTCAATAGCATGAAAGATTGTTTAGGCAAAATTAAGCACTCCAAGAAACTTTTACTTGACAAGCAACTTCGAAAATATAGCCAAGAATAGATATAAACATTGTAATCATGGCATAGCAATGATATTTATGGTGTAACAGGGTTTGTGAATTGGAACGTGTTCACCTGGTTTAAGGGTTGAATCCTCGAGAAGTCTTCCTCGCGAAGCAAAACCCTCGCGAGATCTTTTTCCTCGCGAAGCATCAAGCCCTCGAGAAGCTTTCTCTTGAAGCAGAATCCCTCGAGAGGCCTTTTTCCTCACGAAGCGACTTTCTACTCCATGCTTGAAGGGATCTCTGCCAACCCACTTCACTCTCTTTTATTCAACAATCTGAAAAACAAAACAACAAACAAAAAGGAAAAGAAACACACAAAACAAAAATAACTCTTGAAGGGAAATAATAAATAAAAAGGATATCAGGCTGTCTCCTGATGAGCGTTTGTTTAAGGTCACGAGCCTGACCGTAGCTTCTTCTCACTGCTTCACAGCTTCAGAGGATGCATTGGGAACATCCTCTGACTCGTCATTCTCGCTTTCTTCGGGATCTTCAATGTCAATCTTCTCTCCCGCTAGGTAATGCTTCAGTCTCTGGCCGTTTACCTTGAAGGTACCTGCTGATGGGGTCTGGACTTCGAAAGCACCATTTCCCAAGTCCTTCTTCACTATGCAGGGACCAAACCATCTTGACTTGAATTTTCCAGCAAACAAATGCAACTTGGAGTCATACACCAATAATTGTTGTCCAATGCTGAACTCCTTCCTGAGGATATGTTTGTCATGCCATTTTTTGGTCTTTTCCTTGTAAATCTTGGAACTCTCATATGCATCATGCCTCAGCTCTTCAAGCTCACACATCTGCAGTTTCCTTGCACTTCCAGCTTTCTTCATGTCGAGGTTTAGTTTCCTAATAGCCCATTGAGCTCTGTGCTCTAACTCGACAGGCAAATGGCATGCTTTACCATATACAAGCCTGAAGGGCGACATTCCAATAGGTGTCTTGTATCCAGTTCTGTATGCCCACAAGGTATCAGGCAATTTCAGGGACCAATCTGCTCTAGACTTGGACACGACCTTCTCGAGGATCTGCTTAATTTCTCTATTGGATAACTCAACTTGTCCATTGGCTTGAGGGTGGTAGGGTGTAGTAACTCTGTGATTCTTCACACCATACTTGCTCAACAGCTTCTCTAGCTGTTCATTATTGAAGTGGGCTCCTCCATCACTGATCACAACTCTAGGAACTCCAAATCTGGGGAAAATTACAGTTTTGAACAGCTTGCAGACTGACTTGGAATCTGCACTGATAGTTGGTACAGCTTCAACCCATTTAGACACATAGTCCACTGCCACAAGGATATGCTTATAGCCTCGAGAGGGAGGCAAAGGTCCAACAAAATCAACTCCCCATACATCAAACAGTTCAACTTCAAGAATGCCTTGCTGAGGCATTTCATTCCTTCTCGAGATTTTCCCAGTTCTCTGGCAGGGATCACACTGCTTGACAAAATCATGAACATCTTTGAACAGGCTAGGCCAATAAAATCCAGCTTGAAGGATCTTTGCTTGAGTTTTCATTACTCCAGCATGGCCTCCATACGTGCCAGAATGGCATTGGAACATCACATCATGACTTTCTTCAGAGGGCACACATCTTCTCACTATACCATCTGCACAATGCTTGTAGAGGAATGGTTCATCCCAGTAATAGCTCTTGGCTTCATGCATGAATTTCTTTTTCTGCTGGTAGGACAAATCAGCTGGCATAATTTTACACTCTAGGTAGTTCACAATGTCAGCATACCATGGAGTCTTGGCTTTTCGCGAGACGTCGACCCTCACGAGGTATCCCTCGTGAAGCATTTCCTCGAGAAGCACATCTCGCGAAGTCAAACTCTTGAAGAAGGAGAATCCATCTGATTAGCCTTGGCTTGGCATCCTTCTTGCTAACAAGATATCTTATTGCTGCATGATCAGTGAAGACAGTACATTTGTGCCCAACTAGATAAGGTCTGAACTTGTCAAATGCGAATACCACTTCAAGCAATTCTTTTTCAGTAGTGGAGTAGTTGATCTGAGCATCATCTAGAATTTTGCTGGCATAGTGGATCACATGCTGAGCTTTCCCCTTTTTCTGGTCCAGAACTGCTCCAACTACAAAATCACTTGCATCACACATCAACTCAAAGGGTAGGGTCCAATCTGGGGGTTGCACTATTGGAGCAGAAATAAGAGCTTGCTTCAGCTGGTTAAAGGCCTTCAGACATGCTTCATCAAAGTGGAATTTGACATCTTGATTGAGCAGTTTGGTTAGATGCTTTGCAATGCCAGAGAAATCCTTAATGAATCTCCTGTAAAATCCAGCATGTCCAAGGAAACTCTGTATTCCTTTTACATTTTCAGGAGGGGGCAATTTTGCAATCACATCAACTTTTCATTTATCCACTTCAATGCCTTCAGAGGATACCAGGTGTCCAAGCACAATACCTTCAGTGACTAAGAAGTGGCATTTCTCCCAGTTCAATATCAAGTTCTGCTCTGAGCATCTATGCAGGACTGCTGTCAGGTTGTTTAAGCAGGTGACAAAATCTTTTCCATTGACAGTGAAATCATCCATGAAAACTTCCATAATTTTCTCCATGTAGTCAGAGAATATTGACGTCATGCACCTCTGGAAGGTTCCTGGGGCATTACACAGACCAAATGGCAATCTTTTGTATGCAAATGTTCCATATGGACATGTGAATGTAGTTTTTTCTTGATCTGCTGGATGGATGGGAATCTGAAGAAATCCAGAGTATCCATCATGGTAACAATAGAATTCTTGCCCTGCTAACCTCTCCAACATCTGATCCATAAATGGCAAAGGGAAATGATCCTTCCTAGTTGCCTTGTTTAATTTCCTGAAATCATTGACCATTCTCCATCCAGTAACAGGTCTTGTGGTCATGAATTTTCCTTCTTCATTCTCTACCACTGTATAGCCTCCTTTCTTGGGCACTATGTGGATAGGACTCACCCACTCGCTGTCAGAGATGGGGTAGATCATACCTGCTTGTAGGAGTTTCAGAACTTCCTTTTTTACTACTTCTTGCATAGCAGGGTTTAGTCTCCTTTGGCCTTCTCTGGAGGGGTGCAATCCTCTTCAAGATATATTCTGTGAGAGCAGACCTTCTCATCGATTCCCTTTATGTCATCAATGGAATATCCAATGACATTCTTGTATAGTCTGAGAACTGACAATAGGCTGTGTTCCTGTTCATCATCAAGTGCAGAGCTGATTATCACAGGGTGAATTTTTTCTTCCTCTAGAAACAGATACTTCAGGAGAGCAGGCAACTCCTTCAACTCAACAATGGATTTAAGAGACTGCTGAAGAGGTTGTCTCCAGGGTTCTGCTTCCTCGAGATTTCCCTCGCGAGGCATTTCTCTTGAGGCATCAGAAGGCTCTCGCGAGGCATTTGGTAGGCCCTCACGAGGCATTCCTCTTGAAACATTTTCTGCACTTCCAGAAGGATCACTACAAAGATTGATTCCAAACAACTCTTGAAGGTTAGGATTATCAGCTGTCACAAAGACTTGTACTTCAGGCTCTTGTGGTTGCATTTGTTGCTGAGATTCAATTACACTCTTGTCGACGACATCCATGGCATGGCATTGTTCAAGTATGTTTGGCAGGTGGGAGGCATGCTTCATGTTAAACTCTGCTTGTTCAGAACCAAATTGCAACTTCAGGGTTCCACCTTTCACATCAATTATGGCTCCAGCTGTTGCTAAGAAAGGTCTGCCAAGAATCATTGACTCTGAGTTATCTTCCATTTCCAACACAACAAAATCCACTGGATAAGCAAAATTTCCAACTTGGACTGGCACATCTTCAAGAATTCCAGTTGGTTTCCTCAGTGTTCTGTCAGCAAGCTGCAGTGTCATAGAGGTGGGCTTCGGCACACCTAACTGCAGCATCTGACTGGCAGCTTGGGGTAATACACTGACTGAGGAACCTAAATCACAGAGAGCTGTGAAGGTTCTTTTTCCAACCACACAGGGGATGCTGAAACTCCCTGGGTCTCCTAACTTTTTGGCTAAGTTGTTTTGGATAACTGCACTGCATTCTTCTGTCAGAGCAACTATCTCAGGATCTTCTATACTTCTTTTCTTGGTTATCAGGTCCTTGAAGAATTTAGCATACAGAGGGATGTGCAACACTGCATCAAGGATGGGGATTGTTATTTGCACTTCCTTCATTGTCTCTAGGAACTTGGCATACTGCTTTTCTTCCTTAGTTTTTTCCAATCTTGAAGGGAATGGGATCTTCTGAACTAAAGGCTTCTCAACCCTTGGTACTACCGCTGGTTCTACTGGTATTACAGCCTCTTGAGGAGGATCCCTCGAGAGGCTTTCCTCTCGAGGCATTTCTTCCTCGCGAGGCATTTTCTCCTCGCGAAGCCTCCTTGGTGGGGCTACATAGGTGACAATTGGGGGTGTCTTCAGAATGGGTTCAGTGTTTAATACACTTCTAGTGGTGACAGCCTCTACTGCTTCGGTAGTTGTAATTGCACCACATTGCTTAGGGTTCTTCTCTACCTGTGCAGGTAGTTTATTCTCTGGCTGATTTCCCTAGGTATTGGAGATTCCAGCTGTAAGCTGCTGCATTGTCTTGTAAAATAGTTCAGACTGCATCTTTATTGTTTCTTGCATTCCACTGAACATTTCTTTTTGCAAACGCATCATTTCACTGATTTCAGACTGGCTACTGCCTGAAGAGGCATTTTGCTGAGTTGCTTGTTGAGGATGCTGCTGTGGCTGCTGCATATGGCCTCGAGGTCTGAAATTCTGCTGAGATGTTGAGGCATAGTTCTGTGGGGCTGCTTGAGGGTAACTTTGCTGGGCTGCATTCTTGTAGGACAGTTTGGATGATGTCTCCAGGAGGGGTTATAGCTCTGAGAAAAGGGACCTCGATTCTGAGTGTAGTTCACTTCTACCACTTGAGATTCACTGGCACTGAAATAGGGACACTCCTGAGGCGAATGACCTTCAATTCCATAAATCTGACAGGGTGCTGAAACTGCACTTACTAGCACAAGGGATTTTCCATTCTTTTCCAACATAAGCTGAGATATTTGACTGGTCAGGCTATCAAGCTTTGCCTCAAGGGCTTCTGGGCTTCCATGTTGCATAACTACTGGCTGATGAGGCTGCATTGCTCTTTCATTTGTCTAGGAGAAATTGTGTGAAGCCATGCTCTCAATCAATTCAAAAGCTTCATCCAGGGTCTTGTTCATTATACCTCCCTCCAGCAGCAGAATCTACAAAGGATCTGGTCTGATCTGTTAGACCCTTGTAGAATGTCTGCATAATTAGCCACTGCTCTTGGCCATGGTTAGGACACATTCTAATTAGGCCTTGGTACCTCTGCTAGGCGTCATACAAACTCTCAGCTTGTCATTGCATAAATCTGGTAATTTTGTCTCTACAATCAGCTGCTTTAGTGGGGGGAAAGTATTTCTCAAAGAAATCTTGCACCAGATGTTCCCAAGTGTCCCTAGCATGAGTAGGCAGGGCATGGAACCATAACTTAGCACTGCCTGATAGGCAAAAAGGAAATAGCTGCATCCTAATGGCTTCAGGAGGCACACCATTGTGCTTGAGGGTGTTACAGTACTCTAAGAAATTTCTGATATGTTCATTAGGATTCTCCAAGGCAGAACCTTTGAAAGGGTTGTGCTGAACAATATTGATTAGGGCTGGCTTGATTTCCTAGTTGTTTGCTTGAATAGCAGGCATAACCACATCAGAGGTGGCAACATGGTCTTTAGGGATCCAGAGGTCTCTCAACTTCCTGTCTCCCATCTTGGTAGCTGGCAGTCTTTCTTCTACGACTGCGGAGGAAACTGCCCTTCTTCTATTTGCAAGAAACGTTCTTTCAGGCTCAGGATCAAAGGGGGCTAAAGGTGAATCTTCAGACGTCTGCATTCATGAGCTCACCAACCTGCACGAAGGAGATCATGTTTCCAATCCACACAAGCACAGACAAGAACTTTATCAAGGGTTAGTGAACTAAATCCCCTAATAACCGTTCTAGATGCAAGATTAAGGAACTAAGAGTAACAAAGCAAACAGATTTATCACGGCGGTGAACTACGAGGAAAGAAACACAACCAAGGCTACTGTACTCTGAAAAGCAATCAATATTTGATCCCCGGCAACAGCGCCAGTTTTGATCGGTTGTGGTTTTAGGGGTTTTTGCCGTTCTCTCCACAGGGATCAAAATCTATTGGTGCTTTTCCTTTCCAGAAGCTTGGCACAACGAAAAGGTGGGATGGTGTTTACGGATCTAGGCTAGGTCTTGCGGATCAGGCAACAGAAATTAAAACGGTGACAGCAAAGGGTAGGCTAAGGAAGAGTGTTTCACGGACAGCAAAGGGGAGGCTAAGGAAGAGCTCACAAGCAACAAAGTCATAGCACGATTACAAAGTTCGCACAAACAAATCGATTTCAGAGAGTTACAGAGAGTTTTCACCGAAGGGATTGGAGAGGATCGAATCAGTTCGTCGCGGCGGCAGCAGAGGAAGCAGAGGCGGGAGGCTAAGGAAGATACAGATGAAAGAGAAGCAAGGAAGTAGACAGGGACAGATACGGATCAAGGGCTTCTTCTTTCCTCTCATTCCTCGCGGATCATCTTCGCCATTCTTCTCCAAAAGTTCTTCCTTGTTCTTCTGTTCTTGTTCGGGGTGGAGTGGTTGGTGATGGATGCGGTAGAGTTGTTGGCCTTTTTCTTTTTTGGCTAAGGAAGCCGCTTTATAGGCACTGCGGAAATGGTGAGAGGGCCGCGGCTACGGAAGTGGCGAGGGCCGCGGTCGATGGCGTGGTTGGTCTGCTCCCTTCTTTATCACCTTTTTGACTCTTCTGGTTTCTTCTCCTCCAAGATGATCGATTTCCTCCTTGCTGATTCAAGCGCGCGCAGCACATGGGAGATACGCTCGCTTACTTCTCTTCTGGCTTCGGGAGGCTCCCTCGCGAGGCATTCATCCTCGCGAAGCAAAACCCTCGCGAGGCCTTTTTCCTCGTGAAGCGTCAAATCCTCGGGAGGCGTCTTCTAAGTAACATTTTGAGTTGGAGATGAAGAAATATGTGCCTTGGCGCCAGATCTGCAAAAAGTGGATAACTGATGTAAAAAGCATTTAAAACCTTGACTAAACTTCTCAAATATGAGCAAGATTTGGGGTTTTTGACGTCGAAAAGATGTGCATAGTTCAGAGTGATCAGAAGATTGTTCCGGCTATGGGGTTCCTTGCCCCATTCCCATTCCTCCGTCATCTTTGTCCGGGCTATGGACTTGATGCGCCTCCGGATCTGGGCATTGTCCAGCTCGACGGTACTGATCCGGGTCGGATCCAGCGGGCCAATCATATGGCAAATCTTGTGGACTCGGCACTGAAGGGGCAAGACCCCGCGGCTGATGAATGTTGCGAGCAGGTCATCGGCCGTCATCCCTTCGCCCCTGAGCTGCTCGACGATCTGGTGGATGTGGTTGACCTCATTTACCTTGTCCGTCGGGTTATACCCCCAGTTGAGTTGTGCGGTAGGGGGGGCGACAGCGAAAGTCGGCAGGTTGATCATGTCAACCTCGGTCCGTGTTCTTCACGTAGAAGAAGGAGCACTGCCATTTCCGGCATGACTCCATACCGAATATCCGAGGAAAGATCGAGCCACGTCGAGGTACGATGGTGGCGGCTCCACACTGGGTCATCTCCTTGGGGGTGTCCGGATTGGTGGGATTCGGGACGACCTGTTTCCGGAAGTGGAAGTATTTGGACCACGCGTTGAGTGTGGGCCAGAGGCCAAGGTAACCCTCGGTGAAAGAGACAAAGGCAGAAAGAGTGGTGATGGCGTTGGCCGGAAGGTGGTGAGGTTGAAGACCAAACTTCACGAGGAAGTTGTTCAAGAAGTCGCTGGCTGGGAGACCGAATCCTCGCTCGAAGTGGGCTATGAAGACTACATGTTCTCCTTCGTGGACATCCGGTGCAGTCTTTGAACCCGGTATCCGACACTCCAATCCGGCCGGGATCCACTGAGTACGGATCAGCCAGTCGATTTCGGAGCAGGAAACATCGGAGCCTTCCCAGGCTGCCCGGGTGGATCCCTCTGCGACTCCCTCTTCTACCACCTCGACCGCCTCGAGAGAAGAGTTGTCCGACATATCAGTTAAGAGAGGCCGAGATCTGCAAAAGGGGTCACCGGCGGTGAGCAAGGAACCAGGCGGTTGAGAGGAAAAACAATATAGCGAAAAAAGGGCCAGCGGCGAACCGCAACTGTGGTGGCAAAGTCACCGACGACGCGCGAAGCGGCGCGGCGGTGAGCAAGAGGAAGAACAAAGAAGAACAGCAGGCAGTAGGCAGGCAACTAGTCTAGATGCGAAATGCGCAAGAAGAGAGGAAGGAAGGAAGAAAGAAAACTTACCGCGGTGCTGTGGCGTACGGCGGCGGCGACCTGTGCATTGCGCGTCTGCGGCGTTGGTGCGTGTTGTGCGTGCGGCGGCGGCGCTGTGCGCGGAGCCGTACGGCAGTGCGGTGCTCTGTGCGCTGGGATGCAGGAGGAAGAAGAGAGCGAGAAGAGAGATGAATGCGGAGGGGGGAAACGGCTGCCCCCTCCCCCCTATATATGAACGGCCAGAGGAGATCGTGGGTGCGCAATTCTCTACACACGATCCCTGTAACGGGCGAGGAATAACTGCCCCACGATCTCCACCACGATTCCCACGATTGCATAACGGCCGCGCGATCTGCCACACGATGGGCCACAGGGAGCCAACGGCTCGCTGCCGCGCACCCGATCGGGCGAGACCCGAGGCGACGCACCGCTGTGCGGTCAAGCATGCACTCGAGTGCTAGCGTGGGCACAGTGGTCGAGGTGACCAGCGTGACGCAGGTGGCACGCATGCCAGTGGCACGTCCATCCGTGCACAAGAGCCGAGGCGTCGGACAGAGATGCTCCGCCACGTCGGAGAACCAATAACTCGGATAAAGCCGAGGAATTAATACGTATATTGGAACGAACCGACATAAAGTCGGATAACATGGTTGGATGCAAGTTGGTTTCCGAGATCTAAGTTTCGCCGGCATATGCTATGTCGGTGATCAGATAAAGATGCTGATTTCCGGGTAAACCTGCCGTGGCCCTCCATCCGAGGCTGTAGGACCGCGCCAGCTTCGGGGACTAATGTTGGGGGGCAACCCCCGGATAGGATCAAGACAACGAGATATGAGTGGACCCGGAGTTGACCGGGTCAATGATAACCGACATATCGTGCAGACTTACCCGGAGTCGACCGGGTCAGAGCTGACCGACATACACGTATGTCGGATCATGCAAAGTATAATTCGGAACCTCCTTTGTTCTTCTTGTGTGCAGGGAAGGTGAAACCGAGTTATGCAGTATCTGGCATGGCTAAGCCGGATCGGGAGAAGTGAAGCTCTATCTCGGAGGGCAGTCAAGACTCACGTCTTGTCCCTACAATCACGGGGCAGGCGTCCTGCCACTGGCACGATGGGACGCGCTGCCTAACCCTTGACCCGGAAGCCACGGTATGGGGAGTCAAGTCTCCATGCCGCTGACCGAAGCGGTACGAGGGAGCAGTACACCAGAGGTGATGGATTGGACATGCCACGCCGGGATGACCGAAGCAGTCAGAGGACCGGACGTGGCCACAGTGCGGGCTACGCCAGCATCTACGTCAGCCCTAGCTTGTTCCCTGGGCTTCCCTTTCTAAGGAGCACCAGGGCTCCTCTTACGGGGATGACCAAAGACGATTCATTAGAACCCAGACACTCTGCCTCATAAGACAACTCACTAGACCAGAGAGCCAGGGAGCCATTCCGAGACTCGGTAGAGAGCTCATAGCTCATAGTTCTTCTCATACAGCTCAAGGAGCATCTTGTAGCCCAGCTGTAATCCACCATAAATAGATCAGACAAGCAGGAGTAGGGGTTTTATCTCCTCACGAGAGCCCTGAACCTGGGTAAAATCATGTGTGTGTGTGTGTTTCTGGGTGCGTTCTCTACACGCGCTAACCCTCCTCGGTGCCTCCAGCGTCCATTGGCCCCAAACTCAAGCCTACCTATGGCATCTGTCCGTGCACCACCACGACATCCGACGAGGAGTCGCGGATGCACCGAAGCTCCTCGACGCCGTCAACCTCGCCATCGTCTTCGCCTAGTCGCCTCGATCCTCCAGGGTACCACCCACGCATCCCGGAGCACCGTATATCGTCGTGAATGCGCGGATGCCGACGCGTCGCCGCCGCGCACCGTCGTCCGCCAGAACCCTAACCTGCCGGCCGTAGATCATTTTGATCTGGATCTCGATCCAACGGTTTTGTTTTTAGTTTATTACCAGTCGGTACGGGCTCATCTGGAGAGTCCGTTTTATGTAGATCCAACGTCCCGTGCTCGTTCACTTACCGAACCGGGTACCGTCCAATCAGAGGCTGCCACGTCACCTAACTTATTTTCTATTTTTATTTTTAGGCAGAAAATCATGAAAACTTGTAAATTCCATAACTTTAAACCTATTCGGCCAAAATTGATAAACTTTAAACCTCCTGGGTGGATACTTGGCATTGCTTGGTGGTTTTAGTTGAGTGGCTGCTCGGTGCCATGTCTATCGTGGTTTTCACCCGAGATTGGCTCACTTGCGGACGGCCACCCAGGGACAAAGAGATTCAAGGTGGCTCCAAGTTTAGTTAGCTTTCCGTGCAGCCATAAGTCATATGGGCTCTGACTTCACTAAGTATGTTGCGTGGAACCGGCCCGGATTGACAAGCAGATGTAGAGGAGTAGGTGGAACGGGTCAAGACGGCAGCGGTCGGGGAAATGCTTCGAAAAAGTCTCGTCTTCATCTTCTCCTTTCCTTTTCACTTCAAGAAGGTCAAGGACAGAATGGGTTGATGAAGTCTT
Source organism: Puccinellia tenuiflora (assembly GCA_012064385.1). Taxonomy (NCBI): domain Eukaryota; kingdom Viridiplantae; phylum Streptophyta; class Magnoliopsida; order Poales; family Poaceae; genus Puccinellia; species Puccinellia tenuiflora. Next base: position 394,439 of record QRDG01000223.1, read on the forward strand.
ATGGTGAACATGCACAACCTATGCAGAGTGTCGATCTAAGTACTTAGCCGTGTCCCCGGTTACGGACAACTTTGACCAGCTGAACAAGGACGTCAACAGAGGACCTCAACATTCTAATTTCTCTAAGTCAAAACTTGATGGGTGAACAAGGGTAGATGAGACAGTGGTTTTCATGCCATGAAAGTCTCGTGTAGTTGAAAGGAATTTTTTCAAAGAGTTAGGAAAAAGTTGGCTTTCTGCAAAATAGCCTTCAAACTCCACCAGCCAGATATGCATATAAGTTATTAGAGTTTTTCCCATATGAGTCCACAAAGTGTCACTTGCCAGATCCATTCCTATGGTTCTGACCAATTTTTGGCTGTAACCTGCATGTTGCAGGTTCTTATGACGAAGAGTAAGGAACGAAGTTGGGTTCGAGTCTACAACCAACATGTAAGCCTGTGGCTGCATGAAGATGATGGATACTCATTGAAGAATAATGCTTTTCCTTGTTTACTTTTTCAAAGCTAGCTTTGTGCTATGCAACTTGTAATGGATATTTCTCATAAGTCTGGATTTGCGTGTAATAATGATACAATGTTGTGATATTCATCTCAAACTGTGTGTGCAAGTGAATCGATCCTAGGGGTTTGCACTATACATAGGGACTCTGCCATTTTTATGTGCAGGTCCGCTACAGATGGTATCAGAGCACTGTGTTGCCTGTAGGTTCAAAACCCTAAGTTTGGATAGAAATAGGTGGACCAAAATTTATTTTCTAACTTATAAAGTATACAAAAATTTTAGTAGATCTTAAGTTTTACTCGTAACTTCTTGCCTTATGTAATTTTAATCTCATATCATGTTTCTCATACTTAAGGATGACGAGCTTCAACTTCAGCACCACCGATGACTTCAAGGACACTAGTTTTGGTGGCTATCTCCTCGAGCTGGTTGGACTATTGAAGCTACCGGTGCCGACGATCAAGGGCTTCATTTTGAAAAAGTTCAACAAGGAAGGTAGCTGGGGAATCAAAGTCATCCAAGCAGGACGATAGACTGAGCCCCAGACTGACGCCATCGAGATCAAGCTGATTAGTGACTCCATGGAGAAGGGACTCAACATCGTCATCCAAGACCTGATTGGACGCCATTGCGGACGTCATTACTACGAGCTGAAGGGTCATTACTTCCATTTCTTGGGAGGCGCGCTGAGGATGGAGAGCCATATGACTTCATCGACGCCAAAGATAAGGAGAAGTTTAAGCCTTTTTCCTCATATGCTCAGGACTTAGAAATTCTCCTCTATGACCTCCATGAAGATAGATGCTTAGAGCTTTTCAAGAATGATGAGCTATGCGCCCAACTCAAGGAGAATGAGAAGAAGGTGATGGCACAAGAAGAAGAAGCTAAGGCCCAACAGGAGTTGTTCTAGGCTCAAGAGAAGAAGTTCCAGGCTCAAGAGAAGAGGAATCAAGAGAAGAACAAAGAGATAAAAAGATCGAAGATGGAGCTTGAGAGCAACGAAGTAGAGTTAGAGGCTGACCACGATCTCATCAAGAAGCTGCGAGCCGAGAAGAGGGAGCTGCAAGAGAAGAACGCCGCCTTAGAGAAGGAGTTGAAGGAACTCAAGATGGAACTCGATGAGGAAGGAATCACCGTGGAGATAGTGGAAGAAGATGACATGGACGAGTAGGATAGTTAGTTGGACTACCCTGAATTTACATAAACGATATCTTGTCGCCCTTGTATTGACCTACCAACTTGTGGTAATGCAATTTTATCGCTTTTGTTTACTTGAACCTTGGTGTGTTTTGCTTCCAAACGATTAGTTTGTCTATATCAAAAAGTTTGTGATGAGTTTTGTTTGGTTGTTGTTAATTGTGTTAACTGTTTGCATGGGTAGAATATTTCCTTAGTTCTTTATATCTATACTCATCTATTCTTAAACCACATATGCCTCCTCGTCGCAATCCCGAGACAACAACAATAACACCGATGCAATGCTTCAACAGATGATCGCAGCATAGACTCAGTTGATGACTATGATGTCTCAATTCATGGCCAATCAGAATGCGCCGCCACCACCACCACCTCCATAAGGGGATAGACTTGCAAGATTTCTGAGGCTAAGGCCTAACAAGTTCTACACTTCAACAGAGCCTATTGTGGCAGATGATTGGTTGCACTCCGTGCACAAGGATTTAGTAACTTGTGAGTGCACCGACCGTGAGATGGTGAGATTCACCGCACATCTGTTGGAGGGGCCAACAGCTCAATGGTGTGAAACGTATCAAATTACTCACCCCCTGAACGGCTTGACCTGGGAAACCTTCAAGGATGGCTTTCGTAATGCCCATATCTCATCGGGCATTATGAACTTGAAGAAGGAGGAGTTCCGAAACCTGAGGCAGGGAAACAGGACTACTCAAGGAATATATGGATGACTTCTATGTGTTGTCCCGTTATGCTCCTGAAGATATTGACACTGATGGCAAGAGGAAGGAAAAATTCCTCAAGGGACTGTGTGACGAGCTGAAAATTCCTTTGACAGTCGCATACGCCCCGAACTATCAGGCCCTTCTGGATCAAGCAATCACATTGGAGGATAATATGAAGAAGGCTGAAAACAGAAAGAGGAAGCTGAGTATCAACAAGCATCATTCTGAGCCTTCATTCAAGAAGCACTTCTCGCATGATGTGAGCCATGGACATAAACATGGGAACCACCATACTGGAGGAGGCAACCACAAGCATCATGGTCATAACCATAATGGTGGATTCAAGGGAAGCAATGGAAGCCACAGGGGAAATGGACATGCCGGCCACAATCATAACAATGGACAGCACCGCCCAAATCCCAAACACAAGAGAGATAGCAGCCAAGTGATTTGCTACAAGTGCAAGAATAAGGGTCATTATGCCACTGAGTGCCTAGAAAAGAAGGCTGAGGAAGCTGCCAAGCCCAATCCTTTCCAGAAAGGACATGTGAATCACGTCAATGTGGAGGAAGTGTATGATGAACCCGATGCTGTGATTGGTACGTTCTTGCTCAATTCATTTCCAGCATTAGTCTTATTGATACTGGAGCATCGCATTCATTCATTTCAAGAGCTTTTGTAATCAAACATGGGCTAGCTGTCGAAAGCATAGGGAAACCCATTAGAGTAAGTTCTCCTGGTGGAGAAATGATAGTGAATTCCGGGTGTAGGTAGTATATATGAAGATTGGAAAACATCAGTTTCCGGCAGACTTGATCATCCTAGAAACCCAAGGCTTGGATGTTATCCTAGGGATGGATTGGATGACTTGTTTTGAAGGAATAATAGACTGTGCAAATAGAGCTATTACTCTCACCACCCAGAAGGAAAGAAGATTAAGTTTAAATCAAAGTATGAGCTGAGGAAAGTTAGGCTAAATTCTCATAAGGGGGTTAGCCTAGGAGACGTCCTTACAGTGAGGGAATACCCAGATGTATTTCCAGAAGAACTACCGGGAATGCCACCGATAGAGAAGTGGAGTTTCTCATTGAACTGAAACCGGGTACTGGACCAATTGCTAAGCGACCGTACCCAATGGCCACTGATGAATTAAAAGAACTCAAGAAGCAGCTTGATGAGCACCTGCAGAAAGGATTCATTTCGTCCAAGTTCCTCACCATGGGGAGCACCAATCCTGTTCGTCCAGAAGAAGGACAGTACGCAGAGACTAGTCACAGACTATCGAGCACTGAATGAGCAAACCATCAAGAATAAGTACCCACTGCCCAAAATTAATGATCTCTTTGATCAATTGTAGGGTGCTTGTGTATTTTCTAAGATCGATCATCGATCAGGGTATTTTGAAATGAAAGTTAGAGAGATGGACATACCCAAGATAGCATTTACCACTAGATACGGTCTGTATGAATACACGGTGATGTCATTTGGACTGACCAACGCTCCAGCTTACTTCATGAATATGATGAATAAAGTGTTCATGGATTTCCTGGATAAATTTGTCGTTGTATTCATCGATGACATCTTAATCTACTCCAAAAGCCACAAAGAGCATGAAGAACATTTGCACCTGATATTGCAGAGGCTCAGGGAGCATAAGTTGTATGCAAAATTCAGCAAATGTGAATTTTGGTTGGAGCAAGTTGGGTTTCTGGGGCACGTTGTGTCTAAGGAAGGAATTGCAGTGGAACCTGAAAAAGTATCTGTAGTAACCAACTGGGAACCACCAAAGAACGTCGGAGAAATCCAGAGTTTCCTAGGACTAGCAGGATATTACCGGAGATTCATTGAGAATTTCTCAAAGATTGCCAAACCCATGACTGAACTGCTAAAGAAGGATAAGAAGTATGAATGGACAGAAGCTTGTGAAGCTAGTTTTCAAGACCTGAAGAAGCGATTAGTATCAGCACCTGTTTTGTGTCTACCAGACTTGGAGAAAGACTTCCAAGTATATTGTGATGCTTCGTATAGAGGTCTTGGAAGTGTCTTGATGCAAGAGAGCAGAGTGGTCACTTACGCCTCAAGACAGCTCAAGAAACACGAAGTTAATTATCCCACTCATGACCTGGAGTTAGCTTCCGTAGTGCATGCCCTGAAAGCTTGGAGGCATTATTTATGGGGAAAGCGTTGTGAGGTATTCACCGACCATAAAAGCCTTAAATACTTCTTCACTCAGAAGGAACTGAACATGCGCCAAAGGAGATGGCTGGAATTGATAAAGGACTATGATCTAAGTCTGTAGTATCATCCAGGAAAGGCGAATGTAGTGGCTGATGCCTTGAGCCGCAAACCCTATGTAAATGGACTTATGGTAGGTGTATTGCCTGAAGACCTATGCAAGGGATTTAAGGACCTTAGGTTGGAAGTGGTACCTGAGGGATTCTTAGCATCATTAGTAGTACAACCACTTTTAATGGATAGAATCAAAGAAGCTCAAAAGGATGATAAACTGATGAAGGAGATTAAGAAAAAATATGAGTGAAGGCAAGGACAAAGGTTTTCACGAAGATGATCAAGGTGTTGTGTGGTATGAGAATCGTATATGTGTTCCAGATGATGCAGATCTTAAGAAATTAATACTTCAGGAAGCACATGACTCACCTTACTCCATACATCCAGGTAACACTAAGATGTATATGGATGAAAAGGAGAGATTTTGGTGGAATGGTTTAAAAAGGGGCATCACAGAATATATCGCAAAGTGTGATGTGTGTAGCCGAGTGAAGGCAGAACATCAGAAGCCAGCAGGAATGCTACAACTCTTACCAGTACCGGATTGGAAGTGGGAACAGATTGGGATGGACTTCATCACCAGTCTGCCCAGAACCAAATCAGGTTATGATTCTATTTGGGTTATTGTTGACTGTCTGACGAAGGTAGCTCACTTCGTGCCTGTGAAGACTACATACACAAGTGCCAAGCTAGCCAAAATTTATATGAAGAGAATTGTATGTTTACATGGAGTTCCCAAGAAGATCGTTTCTGATAGGGGTACTCAATTCACCTCTCATTTCTAGAAGCAGTTACATGAGTCATTGGGAACCAGATTAGAGTTCAGCACAGTATACCACCCACAGACGGATGGACAGATCGAATAGGTGAATCAAATCCTAGAGGATATGCTAAGAGCATGTGCTTTGGACTATAAGTCTAGGTGGGACGATAATCTGCCATATGATGAGTTTTCCTATAATAATAGTTATCAAGCCAGCATATAAATGTCCCCATTTGAAGCACTATATGGAAGGAAGTGCACTACACCACTTTTATGGAGTGGCATAGGAGAACGTAGTTTGTTTGGACCTGACATAATCAAGGAGGCAGAAGAAAAAGTCAGGTTGATCAAGGATAGGTTAAAGATCGCACAATCCAGGCAGAAGAGTTATGCCGATTCCAAACGAAGGGAAGTCACCTACGAGGTGGGTGATAGAGCCTATCTTAGAGTCTCACCCCTACGTGGAGTGAGGAGGTTTGGAATCAAAGGAAAATTGGCACCACGATTTATTGGGCCATACAGGGTTCTCTCTCGTAAAGGAGAAGTAGCATATGAATTAGAATTGCCAGAGGTACTGTCAGCAGTTCATAATGTGTTCCATGTTAGCCAGTTGAAGAAGTGTCACCCAGAGATGGCAGAAACTCCGCTGAGGGATACAGTGCCACTGGAGGAAGTTCAGTTGGAGAGCGATCTCACTTATGAAGAGAAGCCTATAAAGATTTTGGAGACAGCTGAACGAGTTACCAGAACCAAGACTATCAAATTCTTCAAGGTTCAGTGGAACCATCACTCAGAGGAAGAAGCAACTTGGGAAAGAGAAGATGATCTTCGAGAAGACCACCCTCACCTATTTGCTAGCCAAACCGAATCTCAGGGGCGAGATTCATCTTAAGGGGGTTAGGTTTGTAACATCCCATTTTTCAAAAAAAATCTGCAAAGCATGCATGCATTCATCCCCATCATGTTCATCTTGCATTTTTAGTTCATTTTATTAAACGGTTGAGTTTATTTTATTAAAATGACATAAAGGGGTGCCTTTTAACCAAGTCAATAAAGTTAATAATTTTATGTTATTTGTTGTCTAAACTAGTATCAAAGTGTTATATTGTGAATAAGCTTCTCAAAAAGTATTTGTAAAATTTTTGGAAAAGTTTTGAGTGTAGTTTCGAACCTGTTTTGAAAACAGAAAAGAGAAAAAGGTTTTTGAACAAAAAAAAGAAGAGAAGGAAGAAAGCCAGCCCGACCAGCCAGTCCAGGCCCAGCGCCAGCAGCGGCCCCGCAGCCCGGCCTCTCTTCTCTTCTTTGTCACCTCCGACAGGCGGGTCCCATGCGAGCAAGCGCTGACGTCAGCCAGCTCCAAACCCCCTACTCACGCAAACCGGCCCCGAATCGAACTCAAAATCCTAACAAATCTGGTAGGTTTTGCTCGATCTCTTTGCGTCCGATATAAACCCCTCGAGCTCCGCCTCGTTTTGCCCCCAAAACCCTAGCAAACAAGCCGCCAGGCTGCTCCCAATCAAGCTCGCCGCGCCGCCACTGCCGTCGGAAGACCTCCAATTGCCGGTGATCCTCGATGACCCCGAGCCTCCTCTTTGCTTTTGTGGCGCCCTCGCTTAGAAAAGCAAGAACACATCGTGAAAAAAATGCTATTACCTGGATCGAGTATGGATAGCAATTCACAAAAGATGTAATACCAAGCATCAATGTCAATAATTATTACAACATGGTACGATTGATCCAGAGGTAAAATAATCCATTACAACTTTGTGTAGCCGAAGGCTAGCTTTAAAAGAGTAAATGGTTCAACATTTTATTCAGAGTTCACACGCAACAATATAGTAGCACAGAGCTCCATCATCTTCATGAGCCACTGGCGTTCATGTTGGTTGTAAGCTCGAAAGAGGCATCTCACTCATCATCGTAATGACCTGCAACATTAACGTTTCAGCCCAGGGAATTTGGGTCAATACCTTGTGACAGGCCAGCAAGTGATACTTTGGTGGAATATAAAATGGCAAGACTAATACTACATGCTTATTTGGCTTGTGGAGTTCAAGGCTATTGCGTAAAGCAAATTTTGTCCTACTTTTCATAAAACATTTTCTTTCTCAAAAAGAATATGAGACACTCCCATGGAACGCATCCAAGGTCTCATATACCCGTGTTCACCCATCAAATTTTTTATTCTGAAATTGGAATGAAGAGATTCTAAGACAACTACCTTTCTTAGTTACTCAAAATTGTCCATAACCGGGGACACGGCTAAGATCTTAGTTTTATTACTCTCGAGAGTTTGTGACACTTTCCCCACTAGACTCAACTAACCCAAACTTCCTAATCACTCATTTAGTGAAAAGGAAAGGAGAGAGTCGAGACGAGATCTTTCAGAAGAGCTTTCCCATACACATGTCCGAACAATACCCACCTACATCCCCTACTTCTGCTTGTTCGTCCGGTCAGGTCCACTCAACCTACTAAATCAAGATAGAGCCCATATGACTAGTGGCTGCACTAGAAGTAAACTAAATACGGAGTGACCTCGAATTTCAAAACCCTGGGTGGCCTTCCACAAGTGCACATACTCAGGTTCACACCATGAAAATGGGCCTGAGCAGCCACTCAACATTAAACATCCGAAGCCATCCAATTCCACCCAGGTGGTTCATTAATTTAGTAGAATTCTCACTTAACTTACTACATCAAAACTTTCACAATTGTAGCAAGCATTTATACTAAAATAATGTAGGTACCTAGTCAGCGGGATATGATCTAACAAGTTTGCATAGCATAATAATAACGGTAGCAAACCTATCATGCATACTACTAGAAAAGTCTATAATGCATACATAATAAAATAATAGGACTTTCATGAATTTGAGTATACACTTGCCTTGATCGTTGTTCGGTTAGTCACAGCACTCACAATACGTCCTGCACTCCTCACAATCTATTCAACAAACAAAAGATCAACAATTCAATACAACAATCAACATGAGGCAATACAAATAATATGAATGCATGGAATGCAAGCTAACAAACCACAAATTAAGGAAATATGATTATATTAAAGTTTATGTTGTCTAACATATGCATGATGCTCATGATCACAATTTTTATAGTGTTTAATAATTTAGAAAATAAGACATAGGCTAAAATACCTTATTTTATGATTCTGTAAAAATCATTTAAATGCATGATGCAAAGGTGCACTTTGAACAGTCCACTGGATAGAAAACATTTTTCCAAGCATTTGATATAAAGTTTGCAATTTTGGATAAACAGAACTCGAGATATGAATTTTACAAGATTGCACTAAAATCTGGCATTTTACTCAATTTCTGGAATTTACAAGTCAGCCGGGCTGACTGGGCTGGCTGACTGGGTGCTGACTCAGCGGCCACGTGGCTCTATCCTACTGGCCGGTACCAATTCGATAAAAAGAAAAGAACACGGCCGTTGGATCGAGATCAAACGGACCATGTTGGATTCGTCCGTGCCCGGCGGTGCAGGGTCACCGGAGCACGGTGGCGACGGCGGCGACACGCGTTTCCCAACGATCAACGGCTGCCGGGGACAAACGCGTCCTCCCTAGGTGACCGGGGCGGCGAGGCGAGGTCGGTGGCGCGGTCCTGGGCTTCAGCTCCTCTTCTTCTTCTCGGAATCGTTCGCCGGAGTTGGAGACGGCGGCGGTCCGAGGCGGAGGTGGACGAATCCGTCGACCTGGCGAGCAGACAAGCACCAAATGGTGTCAAACAAAAGAGCAAGGAGAGGGGAGGGAGATAGGGTGCATAGGAGAGGCGCGGGTCGCCGGAGTTGGCCGCGGCGTGCGAGCATACCGGTGGTGGTCGGCGGCGGCACGAGCTCAAGATCCAGCAGCCTGGTGGCGGGCCTGCTAGGGTTCGAGCGGAGGCGAGAGAGTGTGAGGAGGGGCTTAAGAAGGCGGGGTGCTCGTGTTGATTAGTGGAAGGAAACGTTCGCAATCAAGGCGGCGTCCACCGGCGGTTTCCGTTCCGGGCGAGGTCGATTTGGGGAGCGAGGCGTTGACATCACGCCGACATGGGCTGACAAGCGGGTCCCAGTAGTAGCGAGAGAGAGAGGGACGCGGAGCGAGCTGGCTGCTGGCGGGCTGCTGCTAGGCCGCGGTTGGGCTGGCTCGGCCGGGACGGCCAGTTCCCCCCTTTTTTTCTTCCTTTACTTTTTCCAATTTTCTGTTTTCCAAAATACTTTCAAAACAGAACCGAAACTATTCATAAAAATTTGAATAAATACTTTTTGGAAAGCTTGTTCTATATAGAACACTTTGGCACATAGTTTTCCAATAAACAAAGAGAAATAATTGATTTAGTGACAAGGGTTGCTTAGAACCCTATTATGTCAAAAAAAAATATTTAAACCAAAAAAATGTATTTAAAGGTTCAAAGAAAGATTTTATGTGCAATAAAACATGATGCTTATGAATGAATGCATGCTTATGCATTTTTGAAATTTTGGGATGTTACAAACCTAACACCCTTAAGATGAATCTCGTCCCCGAGATTCGAAGTTGCCAACGAATAGATGCGGATGGTCTTGTCGTAGATCATCTTCTCGTTCCCATGTAGCTTCCTCCTCGGTGTGATGGTCCCATTGAACCTTGCAGAATTTGATAGTCTTGGTACATGTAACTCTCTCAGCGGTCTCCAAAATCTTAATTGGTTTCTCCTCGTACGTCAAATCACTCTCCAGTTGAACTTCCTGCAATGGCACAGTATCACGTAACGGGGTTTCGGCCATCTCTGGGTGACACTTTTTTAACTGGCTGACATGGAACATGTTGTGCACTGCTGAAAGCACTTCGGGTAGTTCCAACTCATATGCTACTTCTGCTTTACGTGAGAGAATTTAGTATGGCCCAATAAATCGTGGTGCCAATTTACCCTTAATTCCAAACCTCTTCACACCACGCAGTGGTGAAACTCTGAGATAGGCTCTATATCCTATTTCATAAACAATCTCCCTTCGTTTGGTATCGGCATAACTTTTCTGCCTTGATTGAGCAATTTTCAGTCTGTCTTTGATCAATCTAACCTTCTCCTCGGCTTCTTGAATTATGTCTGATCGAAATAAACTGCGTTCTCCTACACCATTCCACAGCAACGGTGTAGTGCATTTTCTGCCATACAAAGCCTCAAATGGTGCCATCTCAATGCTGGCTTGATAGCTATTATTATATGAAAACTCCTCATATGGTAGATTGTCATCCCAACTAGATTTTTAGTCCAGCGCACACGCTCTGAGCATGTCTTCTAATATTTGATTTACCCTCTCCGTCTGACCATCAGTCTGCGGCTGGAAAGTTGTACTAAATTCTAGTCTTGTTCCCAATGATTCATGCAATTGTTTCCAGAAATGTGAGGTAAATTGGGTACCTCTATCTGACACAATCTTCTTAGAAACACCGTGTAGACTCACAATCCGCTTCAAATAAATATCCGCAAGCTTTGCACTAGAATAAGTAGTCTTCACTAGTATAAAGTGAGCTACCTTCGTCACACGGTCAACTATAACCAAAATTGAGTCATAACCTGATTTGGTTCGAGGTAGTCCTGTGATGAAGTCCATCCCTATTTGTTCCCATTTCCACTCGGGTACCGGTAACGGTTGTAGCAGCTCCGCTGGTTTTTGATGTTCTGCCTTCACACGACTGCACACGTCACACTTTGCGATATATTCGGCGATGTCCCTCTTCAAACCATTCCACCAGAATCTCTCCTTCACATCCATATACATCTTGGTGTTACCCGGGTGTATGGAATAAGGCGAGTCGTGTGCCTATTGTAGAATTAATTTTCTAAGATCCTCATCTTGTGGTACGCAAATACGTTTCTCAAACCACATAGTACCCTGTTCATCTTCGCGGAATCCCTTTGCCTTGCCTTCACTCAGGTTGGTCTTGATTTCTTCCATCAATTTATCTCCCTTCTGAGCTTCTCGGATTTTGTCCATCAGTAATGGTTGTATCTCTAACGATGCTACGTGTCCTTCCGGTACTACTTCCAATCTAAGGTCTTTGAATCCTCTACACAGATCTTCTGGTAGCTCTCCTGCCGTAAGTCCGTTAGCATAGACCTTGCGGCTTAATGCGTCGGCCACTACATTGGCTTTTCCTGGATGATATTGTAAACTCAGATCATAATCCTTGATGAGTTCTAACCATCGTCTCTGTCTCATGTTCAGCTCCTTCTGAGTAAATATATATTTCAGGCTCTTGTGGTCGGTGAATACTTCACAACGTTTGCCCATCAGATATTGCCTCCAAGTCTTCAGAGCGTGTACCACAGATGCTAATTCTAAATCATGCGTTGGATAGTTCACTTCATGTTTCTTCAGTTGTCTTGACGCGTAAGATACCACTTTGCCTCATTGCATCAATACACTTCCCAAACCATGGCATGAAGCATCACAGTATACTTGGAAGTCCTTCTCTATATCTGGTAAACACAACACAGGTGCTGAAACTAATCGCTTCTTCAAATCTTGGAAACTGTCTTCACATGCCTCTGACCAAACATACTTTGTTCCCTTCTTTAACAACTCTGTCATAGGTTTGGCAATTTTTGAAAAATTCTCAATGAATCTCCGGTAATATCCTGCCAATCCTAGGAAACTACGAATTTCTCCAACATTCTTTGGCAGTTCCCATTTGGTTACTGCAGACACCTTTTCAAGATCAACTGCAATTCCTTCCTTCGTCACTACGTGGCCTAGAAAACCAACTTTCTCTAACCAAAACTCACACTTGCTGAATTTAGCGTACAACTTATGCTCTCTCAGTCTCTGTAGTACCATGTGTAGATGTTCTTCATGCTCTTTGCGGCTTTTGGAATAAACTAATATGTCGTCAATGAACACAACGACAAACTTATCCAGAAAATCCATGAATACTTTATTCATCATGTTCATGAAGTACGCTGGCGCATTTGTCAAACCGAACGGTAACACAGTATACTCGTATAGACCGTATCGAGTGGTGAAAGCGGTCTTGGGTATGTCTAACTCTCTGACTTTCATTTGGAAGTATCCCGATCGAAGATCGATTTTGGAGAATACACAAGCACCTTCCAGCTGATCGAACAAATCGTTGATTTTGGGTATTGGGCACTTGTTTTTGATGGTTACTTCATTCAGAGCGCGGTAGTCTGTAACTAATCGCTGCGTATTGTCCTTCTTCTCAACAAATAATATTGGAGCTCCCCATGGTGAGGAACTTGGGCGAATAAATCCTTTCTCTAGATGTTCATCTAGTTGTTTCTTGAGTTCTTTTAGTTCATCCACAGCCATCGGGTACGGTCTCTTGGCTATAGGTCCTGTTCCTGGTACCAGTTCAATAAGAAATTCCACTTCTCTATCGGGTGGCATCCCCGGTAATTCTTCTGGAAACACATCTGGGTATTCTCTCACTATTGGTACCTCTTCTATGCTAACCCCCTTAAGAGAATTGAGTTTAATCTGTTTTAACTCGAAGGTGGATTTAAATTTGATCCTTTTCTTCTCCGGGGTCGTGAGGAAAATTGTTCTGTTTGCACAGTCGATAACTCCTTCAAAGCGTGACATCCAGTCCATTCCCAAGATAATATCCAAACCTTGGGATTCTAGGATAATTAAATCCACTTGAAAGCTATATTTACCAATCTCTAATTCCAGTTGTTTACACCAGGCATGAACTAGCATTTCTCCACCAGGAGAACTTACTCTAATAGGTTTTCTCATAGTCCCCGTAGGTAACTTATTTTTGTTGACAAAAGCTCTTGATATGAATGAATGAGATGCTCCGGTGTCAAATAAAACTAATGCTGTAAAGGAATTGAGTAAGAACGTACCAATCACAACATCAGGTTCATCGTACACCTCCTCCACGTTGACATGATTCACATGTCCTTTCTGGAATGGATTGGGCTTGGTAGCTTCTCCAGTCTTCTTCTCTGGGCATTCACTTGAATAATGACCTTTATTCTTGCAATTGTAGCATGTCGCCTGATGATGTCTCTCTTATGCTCGGAATTAGGACGATGTTGTCCATTGCTTGTGTTGTTCTCATTGCGGCCATGATTGTGGCCACTACCATTGTGCCCATGATTGTGACCAGGCCCTTTGTGTCCTCCAGTGTCTCCTCTATTTCCACCATTATGGTTATGGCCATTGTGGTTGTGGCCACTCCCATGTTTGTGGAAGCTGTGTCCTCCACTATGCTCATGATAGTGTGGCTTCTTCTGAATAGGTCTGGAGTTGTACTTGCTGTTGCCGCTGCTATACTTTCTCTTCCTGGTCTCCTCTTTCCTCATGTTGTTGTCAAGTGTGATTGCTTGGTCTAGCAGTGCCTGATAATTGGGAGCATACGCAATTGACAACGGCACTTTCAGTTCCCCACTGAGTCCCCTGAGGAATCGGTCCCTCCTCTTAGCATCAGTATAAACATCATCCGGGGCATAACGGAACAAGGCGCAGAATTCATCCATGTATTCTTTCAGTGTACGGTTTCCCTGTCTCAAACTATCGAACTCATCTCTCTTCATATTCATGGTTCCCGAAGAAATGTGAGCGTTGCGGAACCCCTCCTTGAATGTATTCCAAGTGAGTCCCTCCAGAGGGTGGGTGATCTGATAAGTTTCCCACCACTGTGCTGCTGGTCCGTCAAGTAGATATGCCGTGAATCTCACCATCTCAGCGTCGGTGCACTCACAGGTGACGAGGTCTTTATGCATGGAGCGTAGCCAGTCATCGGTTACAAGGGGTTCAGTGGAAGTAGAGAATTTGTTCAGTCTGAGCCTCAGAAATCTTTGCAGTCTATCAACTTGGGGTGGTGGTGGCGGTGGTGGTGGTGGTGGCGCATTTTGATTAGCCATGAACTGAGCCATCATTGTCATTAGTTGAGTCTGCGCTGCAATCATTTGTTGTAGCATAGCATCCGTGTTGTTGTTGTTTTCGGGATCACGACGGGGAGGCATCTGTGTTCAGAGAATATTTGAGCATAGATAGATAGATACTAAACAAATATATATACCACACAAACAATTGGCATCAAACAGCCACACAACAATCAAACAATAGCACAAAAATTCCAGATTTTTACCAAATCCGAAAATAGACTTTTGTAACAATACGATAACGATATAACAGCGATAACAAGTGCATTGGTACTGCCATATCACAAGTTGATAATTCAATACAATAACACAACGACGATGGCGAGATAAACTCCAACGGTACTTATTAAGGTCTTACAAAACGATACTCGCATAAACGTCGCATAGTGAGGAATAACTATAAAATGGAGGTTACACTAGTCACTTCTTGAAGAGCTTGAGGTAGGCGCGCGAGTTCATGCACTTGCGCTTCCTCCCACGAGTGTTCATCGCCGGCGTGTCTTCTTCATCGCTTGAGATGAAGTGGATCACCTCCTCTGGATCTTCCTCCTCTTCATCGTCATTTGGCGCCTGTGGTTCGGCAGCCCCATCTCCAGCATCATCATCGCCACCTTCATCATCATCACTATCATCATCATCATCAGCAGGTGGTGGCGGTGGAGGTGGGTTGAGTTGCGCCTGGAGTGCAGCTATTTGCTCGTCCTTCTCCAAAATCTGCTGCTGCAAGTCATGGACGTGCCCTTCCATGTGTCCAATAAGAGTGTGCGCAGCCTGCACGTCATGGGTCTGCGTGTTGATGACGGCCTTGGCTTGATCATGCAGCGTCATCTCAATCTTCACCCTCTTCTCCATGTCAAAAGTATAGCACTCCATGTCCTCCATGTGCTTCTCAAGGGTGGGAACATTAAGCCTACTTCCCATAGTCACCACTGGTGCTCCAATCTCATCCCTCCTCCCGCAGATGCGAAAAAAGGAACCCTCCGGTATGTCCTCATAGTGCGCATAGCACAAACGGGACATGAGATCCAACATCGCCGTGTTGACTCCTTCCTGCAATTGTAACATCCCAAGATTTTCAAATTTTTGAAAATTCAGAGGGATCAAAACTTTTTGTTGTTTAAGTTTCAAAACACAAAATCATGCATGGCATTCATAAGCATCATGTGTTTGTTGCATTTAATTTGCTTGAATTAGTAAAATATTCCAAAGTTGAAAATTTATTTTATTAAGAGACATAAAGGGTGCAAAGTAACCCTAGGCAATATTTCAAATATTTTGATTTTATTTGATGGCAAGACTTGTGCCATAATTTTCTAAATTGGATAAGCACTCTAAAAAGTATTTTTGCAAATTTTTATAAAAAGTATTGGCCTGTTCTTATTTTCAGTTTTGAAAACAGAGAAAAGAAAAAGAGAAAAACTTTCTATCAAAAAAAATGAAAAAGGCCGCGGCCACCCAAGCTAGCCCACTGCCGGCCCTGGACCAGCCCAGCATCATCCCCGCACCCCGGCCCTCTCTCTCTCCCCGTTTTTCTTTTCCTTTCTTTCCCGCTGACAGGTGGGCCCCACCTATCGGGTTCCTCTAGAACGGAACGGAGCCCGTGTTCTTCACGATTTCGGTTCGGCCGGTGCAAATCCTCTCGAATCTGCGCCGATTTCTTGCCCATCGGCCAAGAAATTTTCTGCCTTTAAATACCCGACCCCGCCATCCGTTTCCCAAAGAAAACCCTAGCCTTGTGCCGCCAGGCTGCTCGAAAATCGCGCCGCCGCCGCCGCCATTAACCGGAGCTTGGGAGGAGTCCGCCGCCGTCGATTCAAGCGAGGAGGAGCCGGGCCGAGGAGTCGAGGTGGTCCGCCGCGAGGATCCACGTCCGGATCCACCATCACCGAAGCCGGGGGATCACCGGAGCCGCCGGCCAACACCGCCCGAAGACCGCCGCCGTTGTCGCCCTCTTTTCAGTGAGGAACCACCGCCGCCCCGCACCGATTTGTCCTAGACCATCCGATCTGAATCGGACGGCTTAGAATAGATCAACCGAACCGTTGCTTGCGTCATGCTGACGTCAGCCCTAGCCCCGCGCGGAATCTTTTCCGTTTTTGCGAATTGAAATTCCAGAAAATAGTCAAAATTTGTAAAATTCATATCTTCTCAACCGTAGCCCAAAAAATTAAGTTCAATATACCAAATTCTTAGAAAATTAAGACCTATCCAGATCTGCAATAATATTCAATTTTTAACTAAACTTTGTTAACAGTATTTTCAAATCTTATATTTAGGTATTTTGGTAATAACTTTTTATCTATAACTCAAACTGAATTAAATCCTTCGGCTAAAAGTCTTAAAATTAAATCCTCTGTCCAGTAGTATTTTTAGTTTGCACTTTTGCATCATGCATTGATAATGTTTTTGTAAAACTCAAATAGTGGCATTTTGAATATAGTAAATGTTTTTAAATTATTAAAACCATTTAAAATATGAATCATGAGCATCATGCATATAGTAAATGACAGAAAATAATAACTTTATTAGTTGCTTAACTTTGACTTGTGTTCTTAGCAATCATCATGCATGCATACTTTTATTGTACTACCATTTTGGCTATGTATTGATTTGATGCAATTGTTTGTTTAGATTGTGCAGAGTGCCAGGAGTGCTGTGAGTGTTGCTGCAACCTGAACAACTGTCAACCTGACCTATTGCTACATTTTTATAATGCACTGTAGACTATTTTTCAGTAGCATGCATGATAGGCTGCTTTTGGTTAAAATCTATATGCTATGCAAACCTGTTAGGCTAGCCACATGTTTAGTTGACTAGTGACCTATTTAATTTAGTAGAATTGCTGCTGCAAAGATGAATTGTTTTGTTGTAGACGAGTTAAGAAAATTCTACTAAATTAATGAATCACCTGGGTGAATTGGTTTGCTCTACCGGTTGTTTAAAGTTGAGTGGCTACTCAGGCCCATTTCTACGGTGTGAACCACTTGTGGTTTGCCACCCAGGGTATTAGAGATTTCATGTCACTCTTTGTCTAGATGCTTCCAGTGCAGCCACTAGTCATATGGGCTCTGTCTTGATTAAGTAAGTTGAGTGGACCTGACCGGACGAACAAGCAGATGTAGGGGATGTAGGTGGATATTGTTTGGACATGTGTATGGGAAAGCTCTTCTGAAAGATCTCATGTCGACTCTCTCCTTTCCTTTTCACTAAATGAGTGATTTGGAAGTTTGGGTTAGTTGAGTCTAGTGGGGAAAGTGCCACAAACTCTCGAGAGTAAATAAAAACTAAGATCTTAGCCGTGTCCCCGGTTATGGACAATTTGAGTAACTAAGCAAGGTGGTCGACAGAAGAATCTCATTCATTCCAATTTCTAAATTAAAACTTGCTGGGTGAACATGGGAGAATTTGAGGCACTGGTGCGACCAGGGATGTCTCTTAAAGTTTTTGGAAAGAAAGAAATGATTTTAGAAAGAATAGGATAAAATTTGCTTTGCGCAAGAGCCTTGAGATCCACCAGCCAAATATGCATGTAGAGTAGTCTTTGCCATTTAATATCCAGCATAGTATGACACTTGCCAGCCTGTTACAAGGTTTTGACCCAAATTCTCTGGGCTGCAACGTTAATGTTGCAGGTTGTTCAGATGAGGAGTAAGGACGTTTGTTTACTTTCGAGCTTACAACCAACATGTTCGCCAGTGGCTCATGAAGATGATGGAGCTCTCTGTTATTTATGTTGCTTGAACTCTGAATAATATTTGTGGAACTTTATTTATTTTAAGCTAGCTTCGGCTATGCAAAGTTGTAATAAAGTACTTTATTTCTGGATCATTCGTACTTGCGATGTAATAATGTTTAACATTTATGCACGATAGTACATCATGTTGGTGAATGCTAGCCGTGCTCGATCCAGGGCCTAGCAATTCACGAGGTATTCTTACTTTTCAAAGTGAGGGTGCTACAGAATGGTATCAGAGCGTAATGTTGCCTATAGGCTCGAAAACCCTAGGTTTGGATTAGAAATAAGAAAGACCATAGGAACAAAATTCTATTTTCTTCTTATCCAAATCTTTCCAAACATCTTTCTTGTACCTTTCTGAACTATTGCTTTCTAAATATTCTTCTCTTTTTTATAGATGACCAGTCTCTTTGAAGCAATCAAGAAAGGACCAGTATGACAATGACTTTGGAGTGTGAGACCGAATTTCCAAGGGCATTGAAGAACCTCATGTCGTGTTTGGGATTTAAAGGAGAAGCGGTATACAAAGTATTTCCTTTCATGGATGAAGGTCATGAGTATTGGTGGGTACAACTCCACTTGTACGAGAACAAAGAAGATGACCACAAGACCGAAGGACGCTGGATGTTCACCAACCCAGAACTGCATGCAACGTTCTTTGATTCAGCAAGAAGTGCAGCATGGGAAGCCATCGAGTACCTTAGTTCAAGACTTCAATTTAGGCTTCAGAACACCCAGAAGTATCTCGAAGAACTCAAGGAAATAGAAGAGGAACTCGAAGCACTCAAAAAGAAGATATAGTAGACCACCTTTTACACTTAGTCTCGCTTTCGCGATAAAGTATTGACCTATCAAATGTGGTATGGCAGTACTAGTGTGCTCGTGTTAGAACCTATCGTGTTAGTTAAGTTTTCAAAACCTTAATTTTCGAATTTATAAAATTCTTGACTTGTTTTATTGTGTGATCGTTTGCTTGTTGTTGATTGTTGTTAATTGTTTGTATGGGTAGAATTATTTCTTTTAGATCTTTCTTTCTATGCTCATCTATGCTAACCCCAACAGATGCCTCCTCGCCGTGACCCCGACAACAACGACAACAATGATGCGATGCAACAGATGATGGCAGCACAGACACAACTGATGAACATGATGGCCCAATTTTTGGCGAACCAGCAGAATGCACCACCACCACCACCACCACCACCACCACCCCAACCCCCAGTGGATAGGCTCGCCAGATTTCTGAGGCTGAGACCCAATAAGTTCTCTACAGCCACTGAACCCATTGTAGCTGATGACTGGCTACGTTCTGTGCACAAGGATCTAGTCACTTGTGAGTGCAATGATGCTGAGATGGTGAGATTCACTGCTCACCTACTCGAAGGACCAGCAGCACAGTGGTGGGAGACCTACCAGATTACTCACCCATTAGCTGGACTCACATGGGACACTTTCAAGGAAGGATTGCGCAATGCTCACATTTCCTCAGGAATCATGAACCTGAAGAAGGATGAGTTTCGCAGTCTGAGACAAGGTAACAGGACTCTGAAGGAATACATGGATGATTTTTGTGCTCTGTCATGCTATGCTCCAGAGGACATTGATACTGATGCTAAGAGGAAGGATAAATTCCTCAAGGGACTCAGCGGTGAACTGAAAATTCCTTTGTCAGTGGCATATGCAACAAATTATCAAGCTCTACCGGACCAAGCCATCACACTAGACAACAATATACAGAAGGAGGAGAGCAGGAAAAGGAAGTATAATGGAAACAAGTACAACTCAGAATCTGCACACAAGAAGGCCAAGTACCATGGTGGACACAGCCACAACCATCAGGGTCATGACCAAAAAGGAGGAAACGAAGGAGGTAATGGAGAACACAAGGACAATGACCACAATGGCCGCAACCATGGGAACCACAATGGTCAGAATCATCATCACCATGCAGGAAAGAAAGACCTCAGTCACATTCAATGCTTCAATTGCAAGCAGATGGGGCATTATTCAACTGAATGTCCGGAAAGGAAGACTGAAGAAGCTACCAAACCCAATTCTCTCGAGAAGGGACACGTGAACCATATTCATATGGGAAGAGCATTCAATCAGCCTAGTATGGTGAACGGTATGCTACTACCCAATTTCCTACCAGCATGTGCTTAACCACAACATAGGTGCATTAAGAATGACGATGCTCCACTTCTGAATTTTAAAACAACCTGGTGTATCCAAGATGGAGGACAAGAATTTTAGACTACCAACAAAAGTTTCTTTTAAGGGTGGTAGCCCACCCCGATGCCTAAAACCAGAGATCATAAACCCATTTCTTTCTAGCCTTTTCGAATCTCGGGGACGAGATTCCTTTTAAGGGTGGTAGTCCTGTAACATCCCAAGATTTTCAAATTTTTGAAAATTCAGAGGGATCAAAAACTTTTTGTTGTTTAACTTTCAAAACTCAAAATCATGCATGGCATTCATAAGCATCATGTGTTTGTTGCATTTAATTTGCTTGAATTAGTAAAATATTCCAAACTTGAAAATTTATTTTATTAAGAGACATAAAGGGTGCAAAGTAACCCTAGGCAATATTTCAAATATTTTGATTTTATTTGATGGCAAGACTTGTGCCATAATTTTCTAAATTGGATAAGCTCTCTAAAAAGTATTTTTGCAAATTTTTATAATTTTTTTTGGCCTGTTCTTATTTTCAGTTTTGAAAACAGAAAAAAGAAAAAGAGAAAAACTTTCTGTCAAAAAGAAATGAAAAGGCCGCGGCCACTCGAGCCAGCCCACTGCGGGCCCAGGACCAGCCCAGCATCATCCCCGCACCCCGGCCCTCTCTCTCCCCGTTTTTCTTTTCCTTGCTTTCCCGCTGACAGGTGGGCCCCACCTGTTGGGTTCTTCTAGAACGGAACGGAGCCCGTGTTCTTCACGATTTCGGTTTGGCCGGTGCATTTTCCCTCGAATCCACGTCGATTTCTTGACCCCTTGGCCAAGAAATTTCCGCCTATAAATACCCCGACCCCCGCCGTCTGTTTCCCGCAGAAAACCCTAGCCTTGTGCCACCAGGCTGCTCGAAAATCGCGCCACCGCCGCCATTAACCGGAGCTCGGGAGGAGTCCGCCGCCGTCGACTGGAGCGAGGAGGAGCCGGGCCGAGGAGTCGAGGTGGTTCGTCGCGAGGATCCGCGTCCGGAGCCACCATCACCGAAGCCGGGGTATCACCGGAGCTGCCGGCCAACACCGCCCGAAGACCGCCGCCGCCCCGCACCGATTCGTCCTAGACCATCCGATCTGAATCGGACGGCTTAGAATAGATCAACCGAACCGGTGCTTGCGTCATGCTAACGTCAGCCCTAGCCCTGCGTGGAATCTTTTCCATTTTTGCGAATTGAAATTCCAGAAAATAGTCAAAATTTGTAAAATTCATATCTTCTCAACCGTAGCCCAAAAAATTAAGTTCAATATACCAAAATTCTTAGAAAATTATGTTCTATCCAGATCTGCGATAATATTTAGCTTTTAACTAAACTTTGTTAACAGTATTTTCAAATCTTATATTTAGGTATTTTGGTAATAACTTTTTATCTATAACTCAAACTAAATCCTTCGGCTAAAAGTCTTAAAATTAAATCCTCTGTCCAGTAGTATTTTTAGTTTGCACTTTTGCATCATGCATTGATAATGTTTTTGTAAAACTCAAATAGTGGCATTTTGAATATAGTAAATGTTTTTAAATTATTAAAACCATTTAAAATATGAATCATGAGCATCATGCATATAGTAAATGACAGAAAATAATAACTTTATTAGTTGCTTAACTTTGACTTGTGTTGTTAGCAATCATCATGCATGCATACTTTTATTGTACTGCCATTTTGTCTGTGTATTGATTTGATGCAATTGTTTGTTTAGATTGTGAAGAGTGCCACGAGTGCTGTGAGTGTTGCTGCAACCTGAAAAACTGTCAAGGCAAGTGCATACACCATTCATGAAAGACCTATTGCTATATTTTTATAATGCACTGTAGACTATTTTTCAGTAGCATGCATGATAGGCTGCTTTTGGTTAAAATCTATATATGCAAACCTGTTAGGCTAGCCACATGTTTAGTTGACTAGTGACCTATTTAATTTAGTAGAATTGCTGCTGCAAAGATGAATTGTTTTGTTGTAGATGAGTTAAGAAAATTCTACTAAATTAATGAATCACCTGGCTGGATTGGTTTGCTCTACCGGTTGTTTAAAGTTGAGTGGCTACTCAGGCCCATTTCTATGGTGTGAACCTGAGTATGTGCACTTGTGGTTTGCCACCCAGGGTATTAGAGATTTCATGTCACTCTTTGTCTAGTTGCTTCCAGTGCAGCCACTCGTCATATGGGCTCTGTCTTGATTAAGTAAGTTCAGTGGACCTGACCGGACGAACAAGCAGATGTAGGGGATGTAGGTGGGTATTGTTCGGACATGTGTATGGGAAAACTCTTCTGAAAGATCTCGTCTCGACTCTCTCCTTTCCTTTTCACTAAATGAGTGTTTTGGAAGTTTGGGTTAGTTGAGTCTAGTGGGGAAAGTGCCACAAACTCTCGAGAGTAAATAAAACTAAGATCTTAGCCGTGTCCCCGGTTATGGACAATTTGAGTAACTAAGCAAGGTGGTCGACAGAAGAATCTCATTCATTCCAATTTCTAAATTAAAACTTGATGGGTGAACATGGGGGGATTTGAGGCACTGGTGCGCCCAGGGATGTCTCTTAAAGTTTTTGGAAAGAAAGAAATGATTTTAGAAAGAATAGGATAAAATTTTCTTTGCGCAAGAGCCTTGAGATCCACCAGCCAAATATGCAAGTAGAGTAGTCTTTGCCATTTAATATCCACCATAGTATGACACTTGCTAGCCTGTTACAAGGTTTTGACCCAAATTCTCTGGGCTGCAACGTCAATGTTGCAGGTTGTTCAGATGAGGAGTAAGGACGTTTCTTTACTTTCGAGCTTACAACCAACATGTTCGCCAGTGGCTCATGAAGATGATGGAGCTCTCTGTTATTTATTTGCTGCTTGAACTCTGAATAATATTTGTGGAACTTTATTTATTTTAGCTAGCTTCGGCTATGCAAAGTTGTAATAAAGTACTTTATTTCTGGATCATTCGTACTTGCGATGTAATAATGTTTAACATTTATGCATGATAGTACATAATGTTGGTGAATGCTAGCCGTACTCGATCCAGGGCCTCGCAATTCACGAGGTATTCTTACTTTTCAAAGTGAGGGTGCTACAGCCATGTTGGATAGATCTTGGTGTAGTCCACCGGCTCAAGGTTTGGTGTCGTAGGGTCACCACGCATGATGGTGCGCACTTCCCAACGTTCCACGCCGGGCACGTCGGTGTTCACCATCCTACCCTTGAAGTGTGGCAGAGGAAGATGCAGCATCCCTGCCAACTCAAACAGTTGCCTCCCAAAGGCATACTCGGATACCACTCCAACATAGGCCGTCTCAGTGTACTCTCCCATCTAAACATTTGAAGAGAAGATAAATATTAGATTCAAAATGAATATGGTAAGAGTTTACAAGACAAAATAAATAAGCAGGCGTAAAAGAACAGTATGTAATTTCAAATAATAAAAGCATTTCGAAATTTAACAAATAAAAGGGCCCACCTAAATTTTCTATCCAATCCTATGGTTTTCGAGCCTACGGGCAACATTGCGCTCTGATACCAGCTTGTGGCGCCCTCGCTTAGAAAAGCAAGAACACGTCGTGAAAAAATGATATTCCCTGGATTGAGTATGGATAGCAATTAACAAAAGATGTAATACCAAGCATCAATGTCAATAATTATTACAACGCGGTACGATTGATCCAGAGGTAAAATAATCCATTACAACTTCGCATAGCCGAAGGCTAGCTTTAAAAGAGTAAATGGTTCAACATTTTATTCAGAGTTCACACGCAACAATATAGTAGCACAGAGCTCCATCATCTTCATGAGCCACTGGCGTTCATGTTGGTTGTAAGCTCGAAAGAGGCGTCTCACTCATCGTCGTAATAACCTGCAACATTAATGTTGCAGCCCAGGGAATTTGGGTCAATACCTTGTGACAGGACGGCAAGTGATACTTTGGTGGAATATAAAATTACAAGACTAATACTACATGCTTATTTGGCTGGTGGAGTTCAAGGCTATTGCGTAAAGCAAATTTTGTCCTACTTTTCATAAAACATTTTCTTTCTCAAAAAGAATATGAGACACACCCATGGAACGCATCCAAGGTCTCATATACCCGTGTTCACCCATCAAATTTTATTCTGAAATTGGAATGAAGAGATTCTCCGACAACTACCTTGCTTAGTTACTCAAAATTGTCCATAACCGGGGACACGACTAAGATCTTAGTTTTATTACTCTCGAGAGTTTGTGACACTTTCCCCACTAGACTCAACTAACCCAAACTTCCTAATCACTCATTTAGTGAAAAGGAAAGGAGAGAGTTGAGACGAGATCTTTCAGAAGAGCTTTCCCATACACATGTCCGAACAATACCCACCTACATCCCCTGCATCTGCTTGTTCGTCCGGTCAGGTCCACTCAACTTACTAAATCAAGACAGAGCCCATATGACTAGTGGCTGCACTGGAAGTAAACTAAACACGGAGTGACCTCGAATCTCAAAACCCTGGGTGGCCTTCCACAAGTGCACATACTCAGGTTCACACCATGAAAATGGGCCTGAGCAGCCACTCAACTTTAAACATCCGAAGCCATCCAATTCCACCCAGGTGGTTCATTAATTTAGTATAATTCTCACTTAACTTACTACATCAAAACTTTCACAATTGCAGCAAGCGTTTCTACTAAAATAATATAGGTACCTAGTCAATGGGATATGATCTAACAAGTTTGCATAGCATAATAATAACAGTAGCAAACCTATCATGCATACTACTAGAAAAGTCTATAATGCATACATAATAAAATAATAGGACTTTCATGAATTTGAGTATACACTTGCCTTGATCATTGTTCGGGTTGTCGCAGCACTCACAATACGTCCTGCACTCCTCACAATCTATTCAACAAACAAAAGATCACCAATTCAATACAACAATCAACATGAGGCAATACAAATAATATGAATGAACGGAATGCAAGCTAACAAACCACAAATTAAGGAAATATGATTATATTAAATTTTTTTTGTTTAACATATGCATGATGCTCATGATCACAATTTTTACAGTGCTTAATAATTTAGAAAATAAGACATAGGCTAAAATACCTTATTTTATGATTCTGTAAAAATCATTTAAATGCATGATGCAAAGGTGCACTTTGAATAGTCCACTGGATAGAAAACATTTTTCCAAGCATTTTGATATAAAGTTTGCAATTTTTGGATAAACAGAACTTGAGATATGAATTTTACAAGATTGCACTAAAATCTGGCATTTTATTCAATTTCTGGAATTTACAAGTCAGCCGGGCTGACTGGGCTGGCTGACTGGGTGCTGACTCAGCAGCCAAGTGGCTCTATCCTACTGGCCGGTACCGATTCAGTAAAAAGAAAAGAACACAGCCGTTGGATCGAGATCCAACGGACCATGTTGGATTCGTCCGTGCCCGGCGGTGCAGGGTCACCGGAGCACGGTGGCGACGGCGGCGACACGCGTTCCCGATGATCAACGGCTGCCGGGGACGAACGCGTCCTACCTAGGTGACTGGGGCAGCGAGGCGAGGTCACTGGCGCGGTCCTGGGCTTCGGCTCCTCTTCTTCTTCCCGGAATCGTTTGCCGGAGTTGGAGACGGCGGCGGTCCGAGGCGGCGGTGGACGGATCCGTCGACCTGGCGAGCAGACAAGCACCAAATGGTGTCAAAACAAAAGAGCCAGGAGAGGGGAGGGAGATAGGGTGCAGAGGAGAGGCGCGGGTCGCCAGAGTAGGCCGCGACATGCGAGCATACCGGCGGTGGTCGGCGGTGGCACGAGCTCGAGATCCAGCAGCCTGGCGGCGGGCCTGCTAGGGTTCGAGAGGAGGGGAGAGAGTGCGAGGAGGGGCTTAAGAAGGCGGGGTGCTCGTGTTGATTAGTGGAAGGAAACGCCCTCAATCAAGGCGGCGTCAACCGGCGGTTTTCGTTCCGGGCGAGGTCGATTTGGGGAGCGAGGCGATGACATCACGCCGACGTGGGCTGACAAGCGGGTCCCACTAGTAGCGAGAGAGAGAGGGACGCGGGGCGAGCTGGCTGCTGGCGGGCTGGTGCTGGGCCGCGGTTGGGCTGGCTCGGCGGGACGGCCGGTTCCCCCCCTTTTTTGTTCCTTTACTTTTTCCAATTTTCTGTTTTCCAAAATACTTTCAAAACAGACCCGAAACTATTCGTAAAAATTTGAATAAATACTTTTTGGAAAGCTTGTTCTATATAGAACACTTTGGCACATAGTTTTCCAATAAACAAAGAGAAATACTTGATTTAGTGACAAGGGTTGCTTAGCACCCTATTATGTCAAAACAAAAATATTTAAACCAACAAAAAATGTATTTAAAGGTTGAAAGCAAGTTTTTATATGCAATAAAACATGATGCTTATGAATGAATGCATACTTATGCATTTTTGAAATTTTGGGATGTTACAGATTCCACCTTTCCTCCCTTGAACCTGCGCACCTCTCTGACATGGTTTGGCATCAATTTGTGCGCCAGATCAACGGAAGCATCCATGACCGCCGACTACCGCCGCGGGAACCGACTCCGACGAGGAATCGCGGACGCACCGAAGCTCCTCGACGCCGTCAACCTCGCCATCGTCTTTGCCTAGTCGCCTCGATCCTCCAGGTACCACCCACGCATCCCGGAGCACCATAGATAATTGTGAACGCGCGGATGCCGACGCGTCGCCGCCGCGCACCGCCGTCTGCCGGAACCCTAACCCGCCGGCCGTAGATCGTTTTGATCTGGATCGTTGGATTTTGATCCAACGGTTCCGTTTTTAGTTTATTACCGAATCGGTACGGGCTCATCTGGAGAGTCCGTTTTATGTAGATCCAACGGCCCGTGTTCGTTCACTTACCGAACCGGTACCGTCCAATCAGAGGCTGCCACGTCACCTAACTTATTTTCTATTTTTATGTTTAGGTAGAAAATCATGAAAACTTGTAAATTCCATAACTTTAAACCTGTTCGGCCAAAATTGATAAATTTTATATATTTGAGATCCTCTGGATCTGTAGTTTATTTTAGTCCTGCTAGTTTTCTATTTTGTTAAGTTTATATTTTCTGTATTTTCAAATCTTGTGTTTAAGTAGTTTTAATATAACTTTAATTATAAAATGAGTTTTTCAGTAAATCCAATTGCTTAAATCATGTTTAGATGTCCTCTGTACGGAAGCACTGTTTACTAATTTTTATAACATGTTTGTATACAGATACCTTTAAGTCTTGTGTTATTTCTTTATTTGAGTATTTTGAATGGATCCTTAATAAGCAACTTAATAAAAGTTATTTTGTGGCATCATGCATATAGTACTAATAGAAAACACAAAGTAATCTTATATTTATGTTAGTGTAATTCTTGCATACTCATGCAAAGCATGCTTTCTCATTGTTGTACCTTTGCCACTTGTGTGTTTTTGTTATTTATTGGGTGATGTTTACTTTATTAGATTATTCGGAGGGAACCGACGACTTTTGCAGCTGCTACTCCTGCTCCTCTTGTTGCCAAGGAAAGTGGCACACTTGCATAAATTCCTATTATTTGTCTATATGCGTGTTTAGTGTTATTACTTAGAAAAATGCATGATAGGTGTTATAAGTATGTTATGCTAAAAACTGTTTAAAATAGTTTCTCCTTTTACTAGATGGTCTAGAGTTTCCTATGATAACTTGGTAGAAATATAGGGATGCCTTGCTAAATGCTTGTTTTGTTAAAAGTAAAATTTCTACTAAGTTAAAGAACTTCCTGGTTGGATACTTGGCATTGCTTGGTGGTTTTAGTTGAGTGGCTACTCGGGGCCATGTCTATGGTGGTTTTCACTCGAGATTGGCTCACTTGCGGACGGCCACCTAGGGACAAAGAGATTCAAGGTGGCTCCAAGTTTAGTTAGCTTTCCGTGCAGTCATAAGTCATATGGGCTCTGACTTGACTAAGTATGTTGCGTGGAACCGGCCCGGATTGACAAGCAGATGTAGAGGAGTAGGTGGAACGGGTCAAGACGGCAGCGGTCGGGGAAATGTTTCGGAAAAGTCTCGTCTTCATCTTCTCCTTTCCTTTTCACTTCAAGAAGGTCAAGGACAGAATGGGTCGATGAAGTCTTATGGTGAACGTGCACAACCTCTGCAGAGTGTCGATCTAAGTACTTAGCCGTGTCCCCGGTTACGGACAACTTTGAGCAGCTGAACAAGGACATCAACAGAGGACCTCAACATTCTAATTTCTCTAAGTTAAAACTTGATGGGTGTACAAGGGTAGATGAGACGGTGGTTTTCATACCATGAAAGTCTCGTGTAGTTGAAAGGAAGTTTTTCAAAGAGTTAGGAAAAAGTTGGCTTTCTGCAAAATAGCCTTCAAACTCTACCAGCCAAATATGCATATAAGTTATTAGAGTTTTTCCCATATGAGTCCACAAAGTGTCACTTGCCAGATCCATTCATATGGTTCTGACCAATTTTTGGCTGTAACCTGCATGTTGCAGGTTCTTCTGACGAAGAGTAAGGAATGAAGTTGGGTTCGAGTCTACAACCAACATGCACGCCTGTGGCTGCATGAAGATGATGGATACTCATTGAAGAATAATGCTTTTCCTTGTTTACTTTTTCAAAGCTAGCTTTGTGCTATGCAACTTGTAATGGATATTTCTCATAAGTCTGGATTTGCGTGTAATAATGATACAATGTTGTGATATTCATCTCAAACTGTGTGTGCAAGTGAATCGATCCAGGGGTTTGCACTATACACACGGACTCTGCCATTTCTAAGTGCAGGTCCGCTACACCCGGCGGAGGGGAGCTCGGCATCATTGCGGCTGGTTCCGCTAGGGTTCGGGTCTTGGGGGCTTGGCTTCCCAATCCAAAATGGGTGGGTTCCAAACTTCAAGTCCTAAGCCGACAACAGAAGGACGCGATGAAGGCGGGGAAGAGCGGCGCGGCGGGTGGCGGTTCTTGCGCTGACGGGAAGCAGGAGGGGGAAAGGAGAGCTGTTGGACTGAAAATCGATAAGGGCATGTACAATGGGGGTGATGTCATCCTTCCCTTACAGATGCCACGTCAGATTTTTTGCTTAGTTGGCGGAGAGAGAATGAAGAAAGTGAGGGTTGTCTTCCCTTAGCTAAGAGATGATCTCTTATAAATATTAAGAGAAGACTATTTTCTCCATTGTACCGCATGGCTTCCCTTATTAACATAATTTCATACCAAAATTTAATTAATTCTCATTAATTGCTAGAGATGACAATTAGAAAGAGCGCATTGTATGACCGATATTTATTGCCTTCTCCTGATGACGTGGAGGGGTAAGAGAAGACCTGTAAGCCCCACTTAGCGAAAACCACGTTTCACCAGCGGAACCACAATTTGGAAATCATTACAAGAACAAGTACGACACAAAAGGATAAATAAGCATAGTTTCAAATACTTTTATTACATCACAGGGGATCTTACGTCCCGAATACAGTGGAAGCATTCACTCGTCTGAGTACAGACTACATCAAAGGCCAAAACCGGAAAATAAAAGAGGTGACCCGCCCACGGTGGTCTCAGACTGCCGCCTAGGATCTCGATCTACTCGTCGTAGTCGGCGTCGAACTCTACGAAGTAACCACCATCTGGATCGTCGAAATCCACTGTCGCTCCTGCATCGGTGAAAACACGGGCACCGAACACCCGATGGTATGAGTATGGGGGTACTCAGCAAGTCTTACGCACAAGAGTAAATGAATTACGATGCACATGCGTTGGGGTTGAAAAGGCTGTATGTGGACTTGCAGCAGCAGCACCTAACCTCTAGAGAAGACACGCAACAACTTGCGTCTAATTAGAATAAGGGAAGAGAGCGCTTGCGCTACCGGGCTAAACTACTCACCAAGCAATGCCCATCCTGAGACAACTCCATCGTATCATATTCCCACGAGGAAGAAGTCCGGACACTCACACATTGATCAAGTTTTAGCAAGTTTATTATTCGAGTATGGCTATTTACTAGTCAATTTAACTATTAAATGATATACGGTGATGTCTATGATCTTTTTAGCCAGCACATTACCCAAGTCGTCCATAACCGCGGACACGGCTTTTCGAAAAGACATACGGCAGGGATACGGCTTTCACCTCGATCCAACGGCTGATAGGCGTCACGCGTACCCTTCCTGCCTATGGAGTTCGAAACTGCCCTCGCTCCCGCCGGCCGGCCACCGTCACGTTGCGCTCGCCCTTACCA
Organism: Puccinellia tenuiflora; assembly: GCA_012064385.1. Classification (NCBI taxonomy): domain Eukaryota; kingdom Viridiplantae; phylum Streptophyta; class Magnoliopsida; order Poales; family Poaceae; genus Puccinellia; species Puccinellia tenuiflora. The sequence goes on from QRDG01000223.1 coordinate 424,967, forward strand.
GATACTACAAGATGTTCCCCCCAATCATCGAGCCCCGGCCGCCATCGTCCTCCGTCTCTCTATGACGTGAGGACGCGACATGGAGGTTGGTAGAGCCTGCTCTGGTCGTCCTGCACGTGCCCTGCTCGAAGGTCACAGTCCCTCGCTTCCTTACCTACCTTGTTCTTGGAGCGTATCAACCGAATGGAGGAACTGTACAATGAATTTGCTCCTGTCCTCCTCCTCTGAGCATTACATAACCAATGTGATCAACCTTCTTGCTTGCACGCAGCACGCAATTGAATTGAGCAACCCCATGAAGTCAAGAATCCATTATTGTTCTTCTTCATCCAGTTTGTTGGCAAGCATCTTAACAATATATGCCAGAAACTCATTACGTTACACTAGTTTAGCTGCAGAAAAGTCTTGTTACCGAATATGGATAAACCAAATTCAACACCTTGTTGGACCCCAACGTGGTATTGGTAACTGCCCCTATGTCTAGAAGTTGCAGATTCTATTCTATTCTATGGATTAGAGCGTTGGCATCAGTTCCCTGAAATGGATTTATAACGGTAGCATTCTAATGCTGACAGGGTGTTCTGATTATCTGGTCACAATGCTGACAAGGTGTTCTGATTATCTGGTCAAAATGCGTCACCCTCTACCAGGACTTTTTGGAGCTTAGTTGGGTGCAAAAGTGAACTTTGACTGCCTGTGAGGCAAAGCACTGGCACGATTGCAGCCCTGGGGTTCTTAGATCCTAGAAGTTGAAAGCCCGTAGCATTCTATTTTCGAGTTGGAATGATCATATCATTTCATGATTGAGACAGAGAAGCACCATAAATAGATGAGTGGTACATGTTTCAGTCATCATCTGGCGATGCCATCTCTGCAACCATGGTTCCAGCTCTTCCAACACACCTTGCCACTGTATCCCTCCTCTCCTTTCTCGTGCTAGTCTCAAGTGCTGCAAGCCAGGAAATTCTGCCACGGGGATCCTCCCTCTTCCTCGAGGCCTAGTGGCCTACCATGGTGATTTCTTGCAGTCACCGGATGGCACCTTCTCCTCCGGCTTCTACAACGTCTACACCAATGCCTTCACGTTCTCAATATGGTACTCAAAGGCTATGAACAAGACCGTCGTCTGGAGCTCGAACAGCGACCGCCCCGTCCATTCCAGGAGGTCGGCCCTGACTTTGCGCAAGGACTACGACATGGTCCTCACAGATTATGATGGCACCGTCGTGTGGCAAGCTGGTGACCTCAGGAATGTTCAGCATGCTCAGCTGTTGGACAATGGGAATCTCGTCATCAAGAACACAAGTGGCAACATAGTATGGGAAAGTTTCGATTCACCGACGGACATGTTCCTGCCAACCCAGCTCATCGCCGCTGCGACAGAGTTGGTACCCACTACCCAATCGCGTTCCCCTGGTAACTACATCTTCTGTTTCAATGATATATCAGTGTTGTCACTCATATATGATGTTCCTGATGTCTCGGATATATACTGGCCAAACCCTGATAATAGTGTCTACGACAATAACAGAAGCCGGTATAACAGTACTAGACTGGGGAGTCTAGATAACAATGGGGTCCTTGCATCTAGTGATTTTGCTGATGGACTACTACTTAAGGCCTCTGATGCAGCGCCGGGGACCAAGAGAAGACTAACTCTTGACCCTGATGGTAATCTCCGGATGTACAGCCTGAATGACTCGGAATGGGTGTGGTCTGTTTCAATGGTAGCAATCTCCCAGCCTTGCACCATCCATGGTTTATGCTGTCAGAATGGAATCTGGCATAAGATGATAAGGTTTCATTAGCATTGCAAGCACATTGGAAAGGAAGGTGTTCAAAATTCAAGCAGCATGAAGATTCATCACAACAATAAGATATGTCATATTTAAAGCACAAGTCTCTAGCATAATTGTTCAGTTGATTTATTATTTTCCATAAGTGTATCCCTTTTTGAGACAAGCGGTATTCCTTATAATATTCTTTTTGTTCCTCTATGAACCCGCCTTGCCAATAAGATCTAGTTTCAAAGAAGTTAACCATTGAGAACAAGTAAATAACTAAGCATACTAACAAAACGAAAATAAAGACTACACTAATTTTTTTGGGTTTTAAAATTTTGAAACAGGAAAATAAACTAAACAAGAAATAAAGAAAGCAAGACAAAAACAAAGTAAAGAGATTGAGAGTATGAGACTCCCCTTGCTGCAGCTCCAAAGTCCCCGGCAACGGCGCCAGAAAACTACTTGATGAGTGCTAGCAGAGTTGGGTGGTTGAAAGAACAAATGATGTCCCGGATGTCGCCTAGAGGGGGGTGAATAGGCGATTAACACCTTTTCTAATTAGGGGCTTGATAATTGCGGAATAAAACTATGTGTTTAAATTAACAAGCCAACAAACTAATATTCTAGGTTCACCTATGTGCACCAACAACTTATGCTAAGCAATTCAAACAACATGGTGATAGAAAGATAAGAACTTCAAGCACGCAGGCTATCACAATGTAAAATGCATAAGTAAGGCTCGGGTAAAGAAATAACCGAGGCACGCGGAGACGAGGATGTATTCCCGAGTTCCTCCTTGTTAAGGGAGTACGTCTCATTGGAGGGGTGTGAGCTTGCCACAAGAGGCCTACTCAAGATGCCACAAAGACCTCACCCTATTCTCCGATGAACCGCATCCAAGGGATTGGTTCACCTTCCACTATCGGAATCCTTCGAGGCGGATTCCGGAGCCCTTTTACACCGTTCTTGGGGCACACACCCACAACTCAATTGGGGACTCCCAAATTCGTGCCGAAGCTTCACAACTCGAAGACTTTGCGGCACCTCCAAACCGTCTAGGGTACACAATGCACCCAAGAGGCACAAGCTCTTGGGAAAACAATGCACCCAAGAGTAACAAGCTTCTCAACGTCGATCTTCACATATCACCATAGGGAGAGCAACCCGATGCAACAAATGCAAAAGGCAAGAACACACTAAGTGGTCAAATCCTTCACTCTCAAATTCCAACCAAGCAACAAATGCTTTGGGGGGAATAAGAGAGGAAGAACAAAGGGGATGAACACAAAGCAACCCCAAAATCTAGATCCACAAGATTCCCTCACTTAGAGGAGATTTTGATTGGTGGAAAGGTAGATCTAGATTTCCTCTCTTGAATCCCTAAATTTGGGCAAGAATCATTGGAGGGATTGAGAGGAATCAAGCTCACAAGGTTAGCAACAATGGAGGAGAGAGGAAAACAAGTGACCAAGGTGAGCAGCCAGCTCTTGGGGGAAGGAGGCTATTTATAGCCTCCCCCAAAAACTAGCCGTTACAGCCTCTTCAGGCCGGAGACTCCGGTGTAAGTGGGCCGGAGACTCCGGCCTGGGCCGGACATTCCGGCCAGGCTACGGGTACTCCGGGTCATCGAGGAAGGACGGATATTCCGGTCCAGAGGGGCGAAGACTCCGGCCAGGCCGGAGACTCCGGACCCTCTCCGGGGGTGTTCCGGACCCCTATCCAGTACCGCACCACGAAGACGCAAACGAGCTGAGAAAACCTGGGGCTGGAGATTCCGGGTCCCTTGGGCCGGAGACTCCAGTCCATCTCCGGGGTGCCTCCGGACCCCAGTCTAGTACCGCACCACACAAACTCATTCGACAGCGAAAAGTAGGGGACCGAAGACTCCGGACCATCTCCGGGCTAGATCAAAACAGGGAAAACCAGAACTGCCATAACTTTTGCAAATTAAGTCCGAATCGAGTGAATCCAATTTTGTTGGAAAGAGGACGATAAGAGCTTACCCTACAAAAACAAGCAAAGGAGATTGTGCGAAGGGTTGGAAGGGTGAAACCTTCCACACAGATGAACCGGCAAAATCTCCAAAACCGAAAATGCAAAATAAGATGCATATGAAAACGGTTTACGGTGAACTTAGTGTGAGATCCTGGCTCAGGGCTTAATAGGATTGTTAGGATACTCCTACGAACATGTTGAAACTTCTTTTTCGGAAGCTCATCTGAAAAGAACTCCGAGGTTAAGCGTGCTTGGCCCGGAGTAATTTGAGGATGGGTGACCGACCGGGAAGTCATTCCCGGGTGCGCACAAGTGAGGACAAAGTGCGCAGAAAATACTAGTGTTGGTCTGTGGGGCCAGTCTAGAAATCCTAGAGAGCTGCCAGGGGTGACAGGCCCGGCCCGGGAGTGGCCGGGGTGTTACATTTGGTATCAGAGCTGACCCTTGCGGTAACTCGGGCGTGTCCGGGTCAGGGGCGCGGACATGTGGAGCATGTGCCGGCACTGGACGCACAGACGGGTGCCAAAGGGGGAAGTTCCTGGACTGGGAGGTTGACCGACAAGGGCGTCGGTCTTCTAAGGGGGGAAGGATGTGAGATCCTGGCTCAGGGCTTAATAGGATTGATAGGATACTCATACCAACAAGTTGCAACTTCTTTTCCGGAAGCTCATCTGAAAATAACTCCGAGGTTAAACGTGCTTGGCCCGGAGTAATTTGAGGATGGGTGACCGACCGGAAAGTCATTCCCGGGTGCGCACGAGTGAGGACAAAGTGCGCAGAAAAGACTAGTGTTGGTCTGTGGGGCCATTCTAGAAATCCTAGAGAGCTGCCAGGGGTGATAGCCCCGACCGGGAGTGGTCGGGGTGTTACACTTAGCCTTGTCATGACAAGCACGACAAGCATCAAGACCACACTACGATAAGATCCCAAAAATAACCACTAAAGATGATTATAAGGATGCAAGGATGCAAAGGTTTGAGCTCTCCATGAACGATACGATCACGATACTCGGTCGAGAGCCCTCTTGATAGTACGGCTATCTATCCTATAACCCGGTCTCTCAACTAACATCATGAGACCGGTAAAATAAAAGCCCTATCAAGATCATACCTTTGCCTTGCGCATTAATCCACTTGAGGTCGATAAAGACGATCTTCATCGCCTCAAGACGAACCACGTTTCTTGATTGCGCTTCGCTTGGTGAAGAATCACATGACGCTCCCCCATACACCAAGATGGGGAACGCACTCTTCAGCATATCTTCACTTGGACTTGAGTGTCGATCAACCTGCACTTAGCCTTGATCAATACAAATCTTTTCTTCCCTCAACCTTCACTCCAACAAATGGAGATCAAGCAACGCAATGGACACACCTACAAATATAGCTTAATGCAAACATTAGTCCATAGAGATTGTCATTAATTACCAAAACCATGCATGGGAGCAACCATGCACTTTCAATCTCCCCCATTTTGGTAATTGATGACAATCCCTTTTTAAGAGGGTTTATATAACGAATAGAGCATCCTTGCAAGACAAACGAGCAAGGATGCAAGCGCATGCATGGCAAATGCAACAAAAGCATAAAACCCAAATTCCCTTAAACCCTCTAAACTTCTCCCCCATTGGCATCGATTGCCGAAATGGGAAGAAAAATTTAGAGAGCCAATATAATATGAGTTCCTCCATAAAGGTGATGACAATCCCTTTTAACGAAAAATTAGAGGAAATCAAACTATATTGAGGATCAAAAGATTGCAAAAAGGATTAAATCATTTTAACCATCTCCACAAAGGAGAAAAGCAATCAAAAAGATCCAAAGCGAGAGTTCTAAATAAAAATGGAGAAGCTCCCCAATTTTCATGCACAATTGAGGAGTGCACAAAAATGGCATCCTCGCTCCCCCAAAATCATCTAGAACCCGCAACAAGTGCAAGAGTGCATAATGCAAAAGCAAATCATAGCACTGGCACCAAAGATGTAGTTGAGCCATAAAGGAGATACCAATTTTCAAAGATTCAACATAAGATAGGACCAACCGAGATAAAACAAAGATCTTTAAAATGGTATGCTCAGAAGCTTAGGGATATCAATTGGAAACTAAAACCAATTGAAAATGCCAAAAGCTAGTGAGAGCATTTAGTCAAAGAAAGATCAACATGCTCACCATGGTAGGCATGAGGTCAAAGATCTTCAAGAAATACATGAGTGTGCAAAGATACCAATAAACATAAAGACAAACACTCATGAGACAACTTTGGAGCCACCAAATAATTATAGATGAAATGCAAGGTGGCTCAAAAAGAAATAGGATACCAACTAAAAGGTGACCTCTCTCATATGTATAGGTTTCTAATTTAGACAAACCATGAAGATATACATCCGCAAAGAAACATATACATATGAAATGGTTCGGGAAGAAGAGAACGAGGTATCCAACGAGAAGTCATAAATATACAAACGAGATTGTTGCTTAAAAGCATAGCACATAGCTCAAATTTATCTCATCGTATATAAATGAACTTCAAATATATCAAATGCATCACACATATCACTTAAGGGAACAAGAGATAGTGGAGATGCTTTGAAATAGGCAACAAGTATCTCAAAGGAATAAAATCAATTGAAGAAAAGGTTTTTGCAAATTCATCACACATATCACAAAGATATGTTAAGTGAAGGAAATAAGCCAAAACCACAACAATTGCACATAAAGGACTTCATGCCAAGAGGCAACTTACACAAGGTTGAATACTAGAGAGGTATGCATGGGATAGATACTTGTTACCGATATGACATTGGTGATGAAGATGATGAGAGTTGGTTTGACATCAAAGCTTGACTCCGATAATCACACGGTGAGACCACCTTCCTTATGAATGAGGCAAGCATCCAATGCATCTCCATTGTACCTAAAACAAAATTAGAGTACAAAATGGTTCCCAACTCATTGGGTCCCATAGTAGTTAGAAACACTACAATATATAGGAAACACTCCACATAAATATGTGCATATAGATATGAAATTGAATTTCATGCACATCTTAGCCGATTTAGGATTCGGTGGAGTATCCCCTATATATTGGATCAAGAAAGGCTAGCATGCCATATAAAATATATATTAGTAAATATGCATTCATAGACTTACAAGAACCAAACAAGATACAATTCGGACAAAAACACCAAGTCAACCAAGAAGAGAGCACACCAAGGCACAAAAAGGTTGTCCAAATTATATCAAAATCCAAATCAACACATGATTGAGGAAAAATAAAATCAACACATGATTGATTCCAAAACACATCAACACATGAAGTGTGATATCAAAAGGAATCAAATCAACAAAACAAATGATCGATAAGACACCAATTGAAAGTAAGATACCAATTAAAAACAAAACATACCAACTAGGAGAAAAGATACAAAGAAGAGGATAAAGCTTGACCGAAATCAAGTAAAGTAAGATAAAGCAAAAAGGTATCAAGACTCCCACAATAAATATCAATTGGAACAAATATCTATGGAGGAGATATTAAATTCCAATCAATACCAATTGAAGGTACCAACACAAGATAAAGAATCAAATGCCAATTGAAAGGATCAAAAATTGATAGATAGGTTAGTGTTCTAAATAAAAAGGAATGCTCCCCAAATATTCATGCATTATCTTTGATATTTGCATTTGAATACAAAATGCATGCACAAGGGATCATTGCTCGCCATATTTTATTTACAACACTAAACACTACCAATTGAAAAATAGGATCCATTCAAAAGACAAGGAAGGTAATAGATAAAGCAAATCAACGCAAGTGCCAATGTGAAGATGGTCTACAAAATTCACCACAATTACTAGTATCACTTGTCATGGACAAGGAGTATATAGAGATATTTCTCGGTGGTATAAAGGAATGATGTTCAAGACCAACTTCACAACAAATAAGCATATGGCAAGAGATAAGAAATAAAACGTAAGAAATGAGAAATATGACGTTTTATTTCGAAAAAGGTTTGTTGGTAGTTTCAACTATTCGATCCAACCGGTCAAGCCATGGTTAAAATAAGGTGAAACAAATGGTTTCTCAACTAATATATGGAAATGGATATTCGAGAAAAACCACCCCAAGCAAACTCACGCAAACAAGAGCTAAAAGATAACCACAAGAAAATTTGGAACTTGTTCGAGCAAACATGCCACATAGGAATAAGATAATTTACAATATCAACTCTAAGTGGAAAACCTCAAATGTTCAAATTTTTATGAGATTGTAATATGCACATAGCTTATTACTCCCACATAATGTGATAAATAATTTTATTTTTAAACAAGAGGCAAATAAACCAACTAGATAAATTAATGGACATTAGAGAATTTGAATTTATCATGAATATGACATACCACATAGTAGCTGCATAATATTGAAATATCAATACTAGGTAGTGTGCCCCATGTCCACACATTTTTAGGTTTGTGAAGTGCACAAAGCACATCACTCCCCCAAAATGGGATAGTCCACTAATATCCTAAAAAGCCAAATGAAATCCACAAAAGATCCAATAAAGCTCAACACAAAGTTACAAATACATGATACACAACTATCTTACATAACCTTGAATAACAAGACAAGTAGGAAAGAAGCATATCATATACAAGCACATGCTAGGAACAAAACTAACACATGCAAGGGAGCAAGCAACTTTCAATGTATATATGAATTAAATAAATGTTACCGCAAGGAGGAAGCATTGGATATGAGATAGATATGTGGTAATCCAATTGACTTGGCTTGAGAAATAAAACCATGAAGATCCCTTAATTCTTCAAAAATAGCCAAGTCACCAATGTCCTCCACACCACCTATTGATCAAGTTGAAGCTTGATGGTCCCCAACCAAGTTGGGTCCTAAGAGGTTAGTCACAATAGGTTTGGGAACCCAAATGGTGCTTTTCTTGACACTACTTTGAGCTCCCATAAATTTGGCAAACACATTGCCAACTCTATCCTTACGAAGAGAATAAACATCATCAATTATGATAGGGTTGGATGAGGTACCGTTAGTGCATGAAGAAACAAAATGACCTTTGCCACGGCAAAGGTAGCAACACCGACTCTTCTTCTTCTTAATAGGCTCCTCAACTTGAGGATCAATAACTTGAGTCTTCTTAGGAGGTGGCCTTTGTTCAACTCGTGGTTGAGCACGAGATTGAAGAAGAGGCCGCTTTCCTAGTTGCTTCTCAGTAAGAGGCTTCTTCTTCTTCATTGGGCAATCACGAACATGGTGCCCTTCTAGCTTGCACTTGAAGCAAGTGATCTTGGCCGGATTCTTGATTTGAACTTGGCCCTTCTTCTTGTTGTCAAACTTGGACTTGTTCTTGTTGTTGGAGTTGAATCCAAGTCCACTATTGTCATTTAGGGATTGTTGCACACTCAACATGTTGTCAAGTGCACTCTTCTCCCCATGACGCTTTTCCAAGCCCTTCTTCAAAGAAGCGACTTGGGCCGTGAGGTCTTTTATTTCCTCTACATGGTTAGTGGCAACAAAAACACTAGAGGAAGTAGAAGCTTCATTGTTAGAGCAACAAGGAGCAAATAATTCATCACATGATGTACCAATATTTTTAGTGGATGAATTACTAGGACTAGCACATAGAAATATAGCATTTTTAGTTATGGTTGTGCTATTATCTACATGAGGCTCACAAGATATTACCTTTGTATTGATGGCCTCATGAGCTAACTTAAGACAAGTATAGGATGCTAGAAGTTCATCATTAGAGCTAGATAGCTTTCATGATTTTCTTCCAACTTCCCATAGGATGCTAGAAGATTATCATTAGAGCTAGATAGCTTTTCATGAATTGCTTCCAACTTCTCATACTTGCTAGTTAGCAACTCAAGTTGAGTCCTTAGCTCAACATTCTCCTTCAAAGTAGATGCTTAACAAGAAATGGAATTAGTAGCACAAGCATCATTAACTTTAGGAATAGAAGAAGAAATCTTATCAAGCTCATTAGTTAATCTAGCATTTTCCATTTTAAACACTTTATATTTTGCATGAGCATGATCACGTTCTTTAATGATTTTAGCAATCATTTCATTATGAGACTCCTTGATAGATTCTAGTTTCTCCTCTAGAGAAGCACGAGTCTCTTGCTCTTCCTCAAGAGCATCTTCTAACGATGCTTTCTCCATAGCATCATCTCTTTCAATCTTACCCTTTTCTTCAAGGCTTGCTTCCAAAGCCTCAATAGTTTCCCCACGCTCAATTAGGGTGCTCATGATTTCAGAGAGATTAGCTTGGGCACTTTTATTGCTAGGAAGGGCTTTAAGAATCATTAGACCTCTATTTTGAAGCATAGCATTAACCTTTTCCATATCATCTTCTTCATCATTATTATCATCATCATTATTATTATCATTGCTAGAAGAAGATTTAGCCATAATGCAATGAGTGATGGATGAAGAAGAATAATTAGTTTTTGAACTACTAAAGTTCAAAACTTGTTCCACAATTAATTGAGTTTCCTCTACATTATTATTCATGCAAGAGTTAGAGGGAACACAAGCATTTTTATCAATGGAACAAGACAAAGCAAGCATATCATCATTAGATTCATCTAAGAAATTTTTGGATGATATACAAGGACTATCAACACTAGCATGTACGACATTTGGAGTGCGAGAAGAGTTTAAGTCCAAAGATGAGGTGTTGCAACAAGATAGAGATAGAAGATAATCATAAAATAGCTCACTATCAACATTGCAAAGCCTATCACTAATCACCATCACATTAGCTTGTGGCTTACCACATTTTGGTGAAGTAGATGAAGACGAGAGCTCGTCACGGCCGGAGGTGGAGGGAGAGCAATCATCCTCAAAAGAGTTGGACACTCCATATTTTTTTTGAAGCTTGGTCCAAAGCTCATGAGCATCCCGGAGAGGCATGATTGATTCGAAAACTACAACACTCACAAATTTGCAAAACTCATTAGAGGCTAGAGTATCTAGATATAAGTTTTTCTCATCCTCTAAAGTCGTACTTTCGTAATCCTTTGGAGGAGAAAAACATATATCTAAGATACGCTCAATATTGGGGTCCAAGACCCGTAAGTGATTAAGCATATGAGTTTCCAAACAATAAATTTGTGCCATTAAATCTAAACAAGGAATTGTGCACTAAATCCCTAGACGACATCTTTACTCTCTAGGCAGTAAAGCCAAACAAGAGAGACGAGGCTCTGATACCAATTGAAAGAACAAACGATGTCTCGGATGTCGCCTAGAGGGGGGGGGGGGTGAATAGACGATTAACACTTTTCTAATTAGGGGCTTGATAAGTGCGGAATAAAACTATGTGTTTAAATTAACAAGCCAACAACCTAATATTCTAGGTTCACCTATGTGCACCAACAACTTATGCTAAGCAATTCAAACAACAAGGTGATATCAAGATAAGAACTTCAAGCACGAAGGCTATCACAATGTAAAATTCATAAGTAAGGCTCGGGTTAAGAAATAACCGAGGCACGCGGAGACGAGGATGTATTCCCGAGCTCCTCCTTGTTAAGGGAGTACGTCTCGTTGGAGGGGTGTGAGCTCGCCACAAGAGGCCTACTCAAAATGCCACAAAGGCCTCACCCTATTCTCCGATGAATCGCACCCAAGGGTTTGGTTCACCTTCCACTATCGGAATCCTTCGAGGCGGATTCCGGAGCCCTTTTACACCGTTCTTGGGGCACACACCCACAACTCAATTGGGGGCTCCCAAATTCGTGCCGAAGCTTCACAACTCGAAGACTTCGCGGCACCTCCAAACCATCTATGGTACACAATGCACCCAAGAGTAACAAGCTTCTCAACGTCGATCTTCACGTATCACCGTAGGGAGAGCAACCCGATGCAACAAATGCAAAAGGTAAGAACATACTAAGTGGTCAAATCCTTCACTCTCAAATTCCAACCAAGCAACAAATGCTTTGGGGGGAATAAGAGAGGAAGAACAAAGGGGATTTTGATTGGTGGAAAGGTAGATCTAGATCTCCTCTCTTGAATCCCTGAATTTGGGCAAGAATCATTGGAGGGATTGAGAGGAATCAAGCTCACAAGGTTAGCAACAATGGAGGAGAGAGGAAAACAAGTGAGCAAGGTGAGCAGCCATCTCTTGGGGGAAGAAGGAGGCTATTTATAGCCTCCCCCCCAAAACTAGCCGTTACAGCCTCTTCAGGCTGGAGACTCCGGTGTAAGTGGGTCGGAGACTCCGGCCTGGGCCGGACATTCCGGCCAGGCTCCGGGTACTCCGGGTCATCGGGGAAGGCCGGATATTCCGGTCCAGAGGGGCGGAGACTCCGGCCAGGCCGGAGACTCCGGACCCTCTCCGGGGGTGTTCCGGACCCCTATCCAGTACCGCACCACAAAGACGCAAACGAGCTGAGAAAACCTGGGGCCGGAGATTCCGGGTCCCTTGGGCCGAAGACTCCGGTCCATCTCCGGGTACCTCCGGACCCCAGTCCAGTACCGCACCACACAAACTCATTCGGCAGCGAAAAGTAGGGGACCGGAGACTCCGGTCATTTGGGGCGGAGACTCCGGTGTGACCGGAGACTCCGGACCATCTCCGGGCTAGATCAAAACAGGGAAAACTAGAACTGTCATAACTTTTGCAAATGAAGTCCGAATCGAGTGAATCCAATTTTGTTGGAAAGAGGACGACAAGAGCTTACCCTACAAGCAAAAGAGATTGTGCGAAGGGTTGGAAGGGTGAAACCTTCCACACGGATGAACCGGCAAAATCTCCAAAACCGAAAATGCAAAATAAGACGCATATGAAAATAGTTTTCGGTGAGCTTAGCCTTGTCATGACAAGCACGACAAGCACCAAGACCACACTACGATAAGAGCCAAATAAGAACCAATAAAGATGATTGTAAGGATGCAAGGATGCAAAGGTTTGAGCTCTCCACGAACGATACGATCACGATACTCGGTCGAGAGCCCCTCTTGATAGTACGGCTATCTATCCTATAACCCCGTCTCTCAACTAACATCGTGAGACCGGTAAAATAAAAACCCTACCAAGATCATACCTTTGCCTTGCGCATAAATCCACTTGAGGTCGATGAAGACGATCTTCATCTCCTCAAGACGAACCACCTTTCTTGATTGCGCTTCGCTTGGTGAAGAATCACATGACGCTCCCCCATACACCAAGATGGGGAAAGCACTCTTTGGCATATCTTCACTTGGACTTGAGTGTCGATCAACCCGCACTTAGCCTTGATCAACACAAATCTTTTCTTCCCTTAACCTTGACTCCAACAAATGGAGATCAAGCAACGCAATGGACACACCTACAAAAATAGCTTAATGCAAACATTAGTCCATAGAGATTGTCATTAATTACCAAAACCATGCACTTTCAGTGGTGCCCCAAGCAAAGGCGGAATTGTAGCTAGTAGCAGTTTTCCCTCGTTTAACGAACCGAGGTTTATCGAACCAGTAGGACTTTGAAATCAACAACGAGGTGAATGTTGGAGATCTCTGGCGCTTGACCTTCAACAGACGTGGACCATCACACACTCAACCAAAATACTTTGCCCCAAACGGCGGAAAGGTTGTCAATCTTTCCGGTCTCGCAGAAAACAAAGTGGTTAATTGTATGATGAAATAGATGAAATAATGAAAAGTGACCAGAGGAGTAATGATGATGAAAAGCAAGTAAATGATGTTGTAAACAATGTAAAATGATGGACCGGGGGCCATGGGTTCACTAATGGAGTCTCTTAAGTAAATAAAATATGCATGTGATGGGTGAACGAATTACAGCTAGGCAATTGACAAGATCATGACACAAACCCAATTTAGCTATGACATAAAGGACATGATAATATTTATGGAGGCATCACGACAAGGAACAAAGACCGTTGAGTCCAACTGCGTCATCTATTATATATTAAAAGTACATGACGGGTTAACCAGAAAATAGAGAAATAGGCTAGAAAATCCCACAAAAATCAGAGACATCTGGCCATCGGTTTAACTAATGAGCTAATCACAACCACTGGATCTGAGAAAAAAAACTATTAACATTAAGGTTCAATAAAATTACCCACCAGTGCCCCTAATAAGTTGCCCGTACCGATTCGACTTTCCTCTAGCTAAAAGAGGATTTCAACACCGATCTGTCAAAAAAGAAAAATCACTGGTATGTTCCTTAGGGTTTCCACACGCCAGCGTCGCCGTATTCCGATGCCGCGGCATGCCGGCATCTCCTCGCATATGCTGCCGTTGCCGACATATTTTCGTGCGTACCCTCGGCCGGTCCGCTTTCTTCCCCGTGAAGTCATGCATGCACGTCAGCAGTGTCGGAGGTTTTGACCATAACTGGCGCAAGAGCTAGCTACCCGTCGATTGAGGGCTTGCCCCATGCACGGGCCATGTAGGCGTGCAATAGCAGGATCGATCGATGATGGATTTTCTCATGCACAAATCCGAACAGCCTAGACCAGGTAATGGCACGTGGATATCCTTTTTAATTTACTGCTCAATCTAATCCAGGAAACCTGCAAGTCGAGTGGTGGAGTTGCACGGTGCCTCAAAGGTGGTAATCCTCCCTAATCAACACATCTGCATGCACGTGAACTAGCCTGTGCCTTAACCAGATAATCTAATCCACTCTAATATGTATGTTGAGATCTGATAAGTCCGACGACCATGGTACTTTGATGCTCGATCTGGAACAGCTGGACGACCATGGTACATGGATGCTTGCAATGGAGTCTAGGAGATTGCATATTCCTGTCCCGAGAACCACGTGATGGTCGTTAACACACATTGGCAAAAGGGTCCAGACAGGCTTTTAGGTATCAAGAGTGTTCCTATACCGCTCCACACTGTTGTGTTCACTACGCTTTGTGTTTGGCTTCAAAGGTGTGCGGGCAAGCTGCAGTTTGGTTTTTTGGATGCGTGAAATTGCATGTTTCCATGTCTTTTCGGTTTGCAGCGTAGGTGTGATTATGCTCCTTCATCGAGCTTTTATATTGTGTGATATGCCTAGGATTATTACACTCATCGAGCGTAGGTTATCATTTCATGCATGCTTTAGTAACTCCTTTTTGAATCAGAATAACAAATACATTTTTGGGGTGGAGACCAATAAATAACCGCAGCAAATATTTTCCCTATGTTATGAACTAATATCACTGAAGGAAACACAATATGTGTTGCCGAATCAGTATCTATCACAAAATTATACATGCATATAGATGAAATTATGGATTCTGCTACAGTAAGTTAATTTTCTTGTCAGTTTCAACATCATAGAATAAAATAGTCATCTATCAACATGAGAGGAAAATGTTAGGCATGCCAGTATATACATGTGAATTAAGTTTTTAGATAATTTTATGTTCGTAATAAGGAGGAAATGGCCATATTTCTTCTAACAAGAATTAATCAAGATTTATAAATCAAACATGTTGCGAAAAGGAGGAAACAACCGGTACACACGAAATACACAAGAACCAAATGATATTAAAAATTCCAAGAATGGATATTTTTTTGTAGAAAAATATGATTTGATCTACAATTTGAACTTAGGTACATCATCAAGGGCCGCACCTTTCGAGCAGCCGTATGAATCTTGTCTAATTGTTTTAGCATATATTATACTTAGGCATGCACCCAAATTCACATGTGTTTTACGTATAGTTTTTTATATGATTTTGCAAATGCTATATATCTAACGTGATTATAAAATATATATAATAAAAAATAGTAGATCAAATATTGCTTTGATAACGTATTAATTTTACGGTTAGTAATTATGTCAAAATCTAAAATATTTTGTAACCTAAGAACTAGCGCAACTGCAGCCCTGTGTGTTTGTATGAATTGACGTATTTGTTGGTCCCTCTAATCAGGGAGGTACACACGACGCATCACTACAGCAAGTACAGATTCTTCATGGTGAGCAGGAGGAAGGAGACAAATACATGCTAATACGTAGCATAATGTCGACCCTACGCTGGATACTGTCCCATGGCCAGTTGACCAGGATCACCAGTCTGCTTCACCCTGATCAAAAACAATATCCTCAGTTACCAAATGGACAATGAGACGAACTGGTAAAGTTGATTTTTTTTTTTTTGTGCTGGAGACAAAGTTAAAGCTCTATTTTTTAACTACACCATCTATTTCTTTACTGTACACCATGTTTTTCTTTGTTATGTACCATGTTCAATCGACAATATATGTCCTGCATAGCAGTCAAACATTTCTAAGTTTGACCATCCATACTGAGAAGAATCATTAGAATCTGAAGCATATTTATGTTACTAGATTTATCTCATAGTACTATTGTAGTTCATTATTATGTTATGTTGGAGTAAGTGTTGGCAAAACAACTAATACTAATAGTACGCAATGTAACACAAATCATGAAGGTCAACGTGCAGTCAGTCTGCTTGAAGACCATAGCTTCATGTTCCTCTCTTCTTCTTTTTTTGCTTTACAATTTTGTCGGCACAAAACAACAATTTATTACAACACACTCTTAGGATTTACAAGCCCTCAGTGGTAACCCGACAGGTAATGTTCAACTTTTTGAAGAGTTAATTTTTCTACATATATTGAAGCTTGGTTACATGCATGGTTGGCACAATATTATATCTATCCTGTCATGCGATTTGGAGTGTCCAACATCCTCATACTCAGAGATTTGTAGGGTCTTAATGTTGGACCACTTACAAAATATTTTGCAAATGAACTATTATATTTTGTAATTCCTCTGACATGTTATTAAGAGAATAAATTATAGAAATCCGCCTTATAAATACAATTATATTTGTTTTCTTAAAATAATAGGAATGCACCTTCATTAGTGAAACATGTGAAAAATCAATAATACCCAAAGAATTATTTGGCATCCCTAGAACTTCTTTTGTTAGAGATATTTAATTAGGGAATCCACGTACAAACCTTAAATTTTAATCTTTTCCACAGTTCGCACTTGGTTATAAATCAAATGTTCCATTAGTGTCAATGTTACTTATAGTGATATTGCATCTCAATATAGCATAATGATTAGTAAGACCTCCTTGACCATGAAAAACAACACATATATCCATAAATGAATAATTGTTATAGTTATCAGCCATGTTGTTCTCTACTATAAATTGTATTACATTAATATGCCAAACTAATGAAGTCCAGTACATGTAGAAGTGTGCAAATATGTACGATATCATATGACTATAGAGAATAAAATTCCAAACTAAATTGAGATACTTACTTCCAGTTAGATCAGGACGTAGAATAAAGTTTGATCTGCCAACGCTTGACCATTTACAACTTGATTGATAACTTTAATGTCGAATCTACACATAGGGTGTTTCTGTTTCAACAAAACATTCTTATTGTTATTTATCTTCCCAGAATCATGCGGTCTAGAAAATATCAGCACAACCTTACCATATTAGCATGCACTTAAACTCATCTCGCAAGTTGACGTCTGGTCGTATTTGAATATAGTTTTGATAGAAATTTGAAGAGCACTGACCATATTTCTATTTGACATATGAATGTAATCAGACAAATGCAACCCTTAATTCGTAGAGTATGTTTTGTGCATTCCATATCTCTGCCCAATATTTATGAACTTGCTAAATCATAGAAAGGTAAAACATAACTTCCACTTCGAGAAAACGAAAAGCGCAAGCTTCTTCAATCATAGAATACTTAAAATTACCGTGGTTTCAAGTACTTATTCCCTATGTATTCCATCTACCATATTAGTTACTATTTGTATGTTCTCTGTTTCACATGCGTGTTATGTTGAAAGAAATGACAATAGCATACAATTTGTATAACGATTAAGGCCATTACACGACCGCTCCCAATTTGTTTTCATCTCATGTCTACGCAGATTTACACAAAGGATCATAGTATTTCTTTTCAAGATTAAATAATACAATATATCGACATACACATATAATTTTCTCATATATTTAGATAAACAAAAAATATTTAGAGGTTGCCCGCGCATTTGCACGGGCCACTGTGCTAGTTGTCTAAAAAGTCCACCGTGGGATCGCTATCCAGCCTGTCACCCAACGGTATTAAGTTGCAAGCAACAGACAATTGCATTAAGTAAAGTGCATGAAGTAAGCAATACTAATATCAAAAGAGCCATTAACACCGCTGTTTTACCCTTAGTAGCAACAGCACACCCTCGCCCTTAGACGTTTCTGTCACTCGTGCCCAGGAACAAAAGGGGGCATGAACCGACTATCTAGCATAAATACCCTCTCTTGGAGATACACACAATCACTTGGCCAAAGTAACTACGCACATCGGAGAGCATGCAAGAACATAAATAAATCATATAAGAATCATTCACAATCTAAACATAACTTCATAATCCATCGGATCCCAGCAAACACATCACATAGCATTACAATAATAGATCTTGATCATGTTAGGCAGCCCACAAGATCATATGACATGAAGCACAAGAGAGAGAGACTACCAACTAGCTACTGCCATGGACCTATAGTCCAAGGTGAGACTACTCACAACTCATCCCGGAGGAAGGCATGGCAATGAAGAGCCCTCCGGGATCGATCTCCCTCCGGCAGAGTGCCGAGATCAGCTTCAGATTGGACCCTAAACTAGGGTTTTCAGTGACGGCGCGTCGGGTCGAGTTTCTGGAAAATAATGGACGCCTCGACGTTTTTAGGTCAAAAGGCAATTTATAGGCGTCGGAGGGGGTCGAGGAGACGGTCAAAACAATTGTCTATAATTGATAGCAAGCAAGCAATGAATAAACAAGTTGAGTCATTCACGCAAAACCTTTCATAAACTAGTCGTCAACCCGTGCATTTGCACGGGCTAGTTTAACACTTCAACTATTGTTTGTTAATGCCCATGTTGTTAAGTTGATTGTTGTTTGAGAAGATATTGTCCAATGTTTGTTGCTATATGGACACATATGCACTTATAGTGACCAGAAATCAAACTAAATCCTGGGCTACATGCAGCTCTATATTTGAAATACAATTTTTTTATTTGATCCATAAATACATATTTGCATCCATATATCCTATAATCTATGATCTCCACGGAAAATACCAACACGTTGGTTTTAATAAAGATTTTTCTTTTATTATTATTAGACATTTTCTTTTTGCATATCCTACATTAATACGTATGTTTTGGGGAATACCAGCTACATGTAGCCTGAGTCCCCAATTGCTGAGCAACATCGACCGAAATTCTACCTATGAATTTTCGACAACTTACATATGAACATATATTCCAAATGTTCTCATGAAAAATTTAGAGTTAGAAATGCCACAAACAAAAGTTTCACAAATACGTGTTTGCCTTTTTAATAATGTTCGAGGGAACTTGCATGTAATAAATACAATATAAGATTGTGATTGTAGATGATGCTAATATTTAATAGGTATTCAATTGTGTATTCTGCAATATAAGGTCCTCCTATCAACAGCTAGTTAAATAAGTACATGCGTATATAAAAATTAACAATAATAAAATGAAGTATTAATCAATAAGATTTATATGTGACTAAGTTATATATCTTCTAGGTTCTCCTTCAAATTATCTGCAAGCTGTTTTTCCTCTACAATATAGCTTGCAGGACATACATCTTTGCGTGTACAGAAGTATTCGTTTATCTGACGACAAAAGAAGTAAGCAAGGAAGATAGTAGAGTCGGAGTTCTATCCTACAAAGACAGTGTGGTGTCAAGGAAAGTAATTCGTCAGTGTTGATGTTAACATCATATTACACAGCAACAATAAGAAATTAAGAGTATTACATGATATTGCTCCCCCTCCTACAATATACGTGAGCAAAATAAATGCAGAATTTTAAAGTAGAGGAGGAGAACAACAGCAATCAAACCTTGAATTGTCGATATAAACTTTAAGGTCAATTCTTTCAGCCTGATGGTGTGCAGCTGAAAAACATTGCCAGAAAAATTAATGAGACTATTAATCTAAAACCGTGAAGAACCTTGTCAAACATCATGAGACTCCCGCTGTCCCGCATGATGACAGTGTGGACAATATCACCAAAAATATATAAGAACACCCGTGGGCGTATATTTATCTTCTCTTTTCAGTAGTCAAAACAATAACTTGAGAAAGATAAACAGTTTTATAAATTAACCACCATTGAGAAAGATGAATCAGATTGAGTTTAGAAGGAAAGAAAGTACCATACGCTCAAGTACTTCCTCTACGTATTACTTCCTCGCATTGATTTGCCTTGCTTTCTATTCACGTCATGGTCCAAGGAATTCTGCAGAGTAGTTTTGGCTGATGCTTCCCCCGCATAACCCAATGGCATTGATCTTCTTTCAATGTTGCTGTTAGTTGGGTCTGCCAAACTCGTGTTGCAGCCACCTCGTGGCAGCTGCGGCTGTGCTTGTTTCATGACAGTGCACGGCAGCTATCGAGCTTCTTTCACGGCATGCCGCCCTCGGCCGCGGCGCCAGTTTGTTGGCTCTTCAAGCAGCACCTCGCAAGTTTTTCTACCGAGTGTATATCATCAGTGTGTGTCTTTATTGTCCAGATCAAATCATCAAATCAGAAAGTACAGAGAGTTTTGATCACCCGAGATCCGGCAGCGTCGCCGGAGCCAGTGCGTGATGAAAAATTGTGGAGGATTCGTGCCGGCTGCACATTCTTAGTGTCGAGGATGCCATGGCGTTGCCGCGGACACGCATAATCAATATGATGTGGAGTGGTCACGGTAGGCAGAGGGGACTATCCAGGATGCATCAGCACGACTGGATTCAATCGAAGCCTACAGAAAAAAGTAAAGGAAATTGGAGAGTGCAACAACGTGGGAGTGTGGGCAGCTTACTTTACATATTCATGTGTTACCTATATTTTATTTTAATCCGGATGCAACTCATTGCAATGCTGTTGCCAATCCATGTAATTTTTAATTAAATTCAGGCTTCCACAAACTTGTCTATATAAATTAGAAGATCAGGTTACGCTTCCCTGTAAAAAAAATGACGGAACAACAGTCAGAACGGAGGAGCAATATATTCAGTTTTCCTTCTCCCATATAGTTACTCTAGGATCTCCAAATAACAACAGTCAGCAGGAATATTTTATCATAGGTAGGATGTTAATTCGTTTGAGAAAAGCACACATTTTCGTATAGGTATTGTTTCAACAACAATCTGCCAGACAATTGTACTGAAAAAACTGCAGAGTCTTTGTCCCTTAATGTCTACATGAAACACATTACAACAATCACAACAGACTTCTATGAACTAATCGGATTCCCATTATGATCGGTTGTGTTCTAATTGATTTTGGTAAAATAAGAAGAAGACCTTCGGGACAGCGCAATTAACTGAAGAGCCGTATCACAGAAGATGCACATGATTAGAGGTTGTACCAGCAAATCTTCCATGGCTGTATGTGCGCTGAGGCTTGGAGGTCGGACCAGCCAGTACAATTGTAGCTTGGCCTGGGATGAACATACCTTCGAGGCTTCAAACGTGGTTCATGCATGCCTAGTGCATCAACGGGTTGCTATCGGCTGCTGCTTGTTCATTAAACCTTGACTGTGCTGTTAAAGGAAGCGGCACGCACGGCCGGTGACATAAGGCAGTAGCGGATGGAGGTGGAAGGCGACAGATAGAAACCAGATTGGATAGTGCACTGATGAATCTTCGAAGTGGAGGACAGCAAGATCAGAGCACATGTAGAGGCGAAGGAAGATAAAGAGCGGCGCAAGGTCTCGGCTGGCTCCACTTCACGCCATTAGGGCAAAAAAGTTTTAACGCTGCGAGCTAGGGAGATGTTTCTTCCGTATGCCCAATCGTTGTTTTGGTTAAAGGGTACGCGTGGGACATCTCGGAGGACTCTGTGAGTTTTTTTTCATCTAATGGCTGTAAATAACTAACAGAAGATCGGACGGATAATTAGATTAGTTCTCTAGGATTAACGTGAAGGCTCGTATGGTGCCTCCAATTAGTAAATATAAGATAAGATAGTATGTCAAAGACATGAAAACAATGTGATGAACATATTTGTCTAATTCACAAGGATAATAATTCCATAACAAAAGTGTTTGAGAATCAACACAAAGGAAGATGTAAGAATTAGCAAAAAGCTTCAACTTCCAACGGCTTATCTTATAGATAAAGTCAATATAAAGATTTATGTTTAATCTTGATAATGCAATATGCTCAACGATACACAGGGTCAATACTAGATGTTTGCTTTTGTGGAGATAGAAGGAAAAAAGAAAAACTGACTCAACAATAAAAGTAAAAGAAAGGCCCTTCGCAGAGGAAAGCAGGGATTAGTCATGTGCTAGAGCTTTTTATTTTTTAAAAAACAGAAGTAAAACAATTTTGAGGTATGCATGCTTTCTTCAACGACTTCACAACAGAGAAGCTATCTAGTCCCTCTGTCGGGGATATACCAAATAGGGGTATCATCGACATATACATATTCTAGTATACCAGGGTGGCCACTGGTGGTAATGTCGGCAGGCTTACCCGGCGGCCCAGTATGCTGAAGCGCAAGGAGAAGGCAAAGCCGACTAAGGAGGACACAAGACGAAGGCCCAGTAACCATCCGACTTGGTGCACAAGACGAAGACAACGAAGCCGTGTTAGTCTAGGACTCCTATTACCTTAGTTAGTGGACTTTCCTTGTAAGCCCTAGGTCCGGCCGCCTTTATAAGCTGGCCTACGGGACGCCTTAGAGCAGAGCCAAGCCTTTCAGGCTATACACACAACATCATTGTAATCGGCGTGTAGCGCCCCGACCCCAGAACTATACAGTGAAACGTTGTGTAACCGGTCATGCTACACAATCGAGGGTTACTGGGTTTACCAATCCCAGGCCAAAACTCATTGGCAGGTGTGCTCGGAATGGATCATCGACACACAATACCTCGATCATGCCATAAGCTCAGACATCACTTTCACATATAGTAGAGAGACCGAGACTTGTGGAACAAACTGGCACATTGCAGACTCTACGACACAAAACTCATATAGCAACTCATATATGAGAAAGATACAAATATTACACATCAAAAGGTCACAGACCATCAATTCATCAAGCGGAAGCGAAGTAGTGTTGTCTAGTACAACAAGATCCAAATATAGGGCCTAAGAGGCCTACACATAAATAAACACAGCCAGCTGATCACTCTGAATTATGCACACCTTTTTGACGTCCAAAACCCCAAATCTTGATCAGATCTAAGAAGTTCAGTCAAGGTTTTAAACGCTTTTTATATCAGTTATCCACTTTTTGCAGATCGGTGCGCCAAGGCACATATTTCTCCATCTCCAACTTAAAATGCCGCTTGGCGAGGAAAAAGGCCTCGCGAGGGTTTGCTTCGCGAGGATTTGCTTCGCGAGGATGAATGCCTCGCGAGGGTGCCACCTCGCGAGGGAGCCCCTTGAAGCCAGAAGAGAAGGATGCGAGCGTCTCTCCCATGTGCTGCGCGTGCGTTTGAATCAGCAAGGAGGGAATCGATCATATTGGAGGAGAAGAAACCAGAAGAGTCAAAAAGGTGATAAAGTAGGGAGCAGCCCATGTGCGTCCGTGCAAAAAGCTGAAAAGCGACGGCGGAAGTTCCTGCCTCGCCACCAACCACGCCATCAACCGCGGCCCTCTCACCATTTCTGCAGCGCCTATAAAGCGGCTTCCTTAGCCAAGAAGAAAGCATTCGCTACCAACAACTCCACCAGATCCAAGATCCATCCAACCACTCCACCGCTCCGCACCACTCCACCTTGAGCAAGAACAGAAGAACAAGGAAGAACTTTGGAGAAGCATGGCAAAGACGATCCGCGAGGAATGAGAGGAAAGAAGAAGCCCTTGATCCGTATCTGTCCCTGTCTACTTCCTTGCTTCCCCTTCGTCTATATCTTCCTTAGCCTCCCGCCTCTGCTTCCTCTGCTGCTGCCGCGACGAATTGGTTCGATCCTCTCCAAACCCTTCGGTGAAATCTCTCTGTAACTCTCTGAATCGCTCTGTTTGTGTGAACTTAGTAATCGTGCTGTGACTTTGATGCTTGTGAACTCTTCCTTAGCCCCTTTTTGCTGCTGTTCATGTTATGTGTTTGTTGATTCTTCCTTAGCCTCCACCTTGCTGAAGTTTTGAGTTATGTTATGTCTGACGATCCACTCTTCCTTAGCCTCCCCTTTGCTATCTGAGAAACAATCTTCCTTAGCCTCCCTTTTGCTGTCCGTGAAACAATCTTCCTTAGCCCCCTTTGCTGTCACCATTTTAATTTATGTTGCTTGATGCGCAAGAGCTAGCCTAGATCCGTAAAACACCAACCCACCTTTTCGTTGTGCCAAGCTTCTGGAAAAGAAAAGCACCAATAAGATTTTGATCCCTGTGGAGAGAACGACAAAAACCTCCCTAAACCACAACCGATCAAAACTGGCGCCGTTGCCGGGGATCAAATATTGATTGCTTTTCAGAGTATAGTAGCCTTGGTTGTGTTTCTTTCCTCTTAGTTCACCTCCGTGATAAATCTGTTTGTTTTGTTACTTTTTAGTCTCTTAATCTTACATCTAGAACGGTTATTAGGGGATTTAGTTCACTAACCCTTGATAAAGTTCTTGTCGGTGCTTGTGTGTAGTGGAAACATGATCTCCTTCATGCAGGTTGGTGAGCTTATGAATGCAGACATCTGAAGATTCACCTTTAGCCCCATTTGATCCAGAGCCAGAAAGAACTTTTCTTGCAAGAAGAAGAGTAGCATCAGTGTCCTCGGTAGAAGATCAAGAGGAGAGACAGTCAGTTATTAATATGGGTGACCAAAAGTTGAGAGATTTATGGATTCCCAAGGATCAGTTGGCAAATACAGATGTGGTTATGCCTGCCATCCAGGCAAACAACTGGGAGATCAAGCTAGCACTGATCAATATGGTGCAGCACAATCCCTTCAAGGGCAGTGCCTTGGAGAGCCCTCATGAACATATCAGAAATTTCCTGGAATATTGCAACACCCTGAAGCACAATGGAGTACCCCCAGAGGCTATAAGGATGCAGTTGTTTCCATTTTCCTTGTCTGGCCTTGCAAAAATGTGGTTTCATGCATTGCCAATACACTGCAGAGACACTTGGGAGCATTTGTTGCAAGCATTCTTTGAGAAATACTTTCCTCCCACCAAAGCAGCTGAGTGCAGAGACAAGATCACTAGATTTGTTCAATATGAAGGTGAAAGCTTGTATGACGCTTGGTAGCGGTATCAAGGAGTGATCAGAATGTGCCCCAACCATGGTCAGGAACAGTGGTTGATCTTGCAGACATTTTACAAGGGTTTAACATCTCAAACCAGAGCTTTTGTTGACTCAGCAGCTGGTGGTGGAATTATGAACAAGATTCTTGACGAAGCCACAGCATTGATTGAAAGTATGGCATCCCACAATTTTTCTTGGACCAATGAAGGACAGTGCATCCTAACCAACAGTTAGAAATTCAGTTGAGTGGCCAGAATGATTTGGAAGCTAAGCTGGACAGGATTACCAACCAGTTGTCTCAGCTCATGCAAGAGAAAAATAGAAAGGCAATTTTGCCAGTGAATCAAGTATCATCTGCTTGTGTGATTTGTGGGAATGAAGGTCACTCACCTTAGGAGTGTTCCTTGTTTGAAAATCTTGGAAACCAAGTAGCTGAAGTGAATTATGCCCAGAATCAAGGCCCCTTTTCTCAGAACTATAACCCAGCTTGGAGACATCATCCAAACCTGTCTTACAAGAATGCAGCTCCGCAAAGTTACCCTCAAGCAACTCCACAGAACTATGCCTCAACATCTCATTAGAATTTCAGACCTCAAGGCCATATGCAGCAGCCACAGCAGCACCCTCAGCAAGCAACTCAGCAAAATGCCTCTTCAAGCAGTAGCCAGTCTGAAATCAGTGAAATGATGCGTTTGCAAAAAGAAATGTTCAGTGGAATGCAAGAAACAATGAAGATGCAGTCTGAAATTTTTTACAAGACAATGCAGCAGCTTACAGCTAGAATCTCCAATACCCAGGGAAAACAGACAGAGAACAAACTACCTACTCAGGTAGAGAAGAACCCTAAGCAATGTGGTGCCATTACAACTACCGAAGCAGTAGAGGCTGTCACCACTAGAAGTGGATTAAACACTGAACCCATTCTGAAGACACCCCCAATTGGCACCTATGTAGCCCCACCAAGGAGGCCTCGCGAGGAGAAAATGCCTCGCGAGGAAGAAATGCCTCGAGAGGAAAGCCTCTCGAGAGATCCTCCTCAAGAACCAGTTGTAGTACCTAGTGTTGAGAAGTCTGTAGTTCAGAAGATCCCATTCCCCTCAAGATTGGAAAAAACTAAGGAAGAAAAGCAGTATGCCAAGTTCCTAGAGACAATGAAGGAAGTGCAAATCACAATCCCCATCCTTGATGCAGTATTGCACATCCCTCTGTATGCTAAATTCTTCAAGGACCTGATAACCAAGAAAGGAAGTATAGAAGATCCTGAGATAGTTGCTCTGACAGAAGAATGCAGTGCAGTTATCCAAAAAAACATGCCCAAGAAGTTAGGAGACCCAGGGAGTTTCAGTATCCCTTGTATGGTTGGAAAAACAACCTTCACAGCTCTCTACGATTTAGGTTCCTTAGTCAGTGTATTACCCCAAGCTGCCAGTCAGATGCTGCAGCTAGGCTTGCCAAAGCCCACCTCTATGACACTGCAGCTTGCTGACAGAACACTGAGAGAACCGACGGGAATTCTTGAAGATGTGCCAGTCCAAGTTGGAAATTTTGCTTATCCAGTGGATTTTGTTGTATTGGAAATGGAGGACAATTCAGAGTCGATGATTCTTGGCAGACCTTTCTTAGCCACAGCTGGAGCCATAATTGATGTGAAAGGTGGAACCCTGAAGCTGCAATCTGGTTCTGAACAAGCAGAGTTTAACATGAAGCATGCCTCCCACCTGCCAAACCAGTTTGAACAATCCGGTGCCATGGATGTTGTCGACAAGAGTGTAATTGAATCTCAACAGCAAATGCAAGAGCCTGAAGTGCAAGTCTTTGTGACAGCTGATAGTCCTAATCTTCAAGAGTTGTTTGGAATCACTCTTTGTAATGAAAATTCTGGAAGTGCAGAAAATTCCTCAAGAGAAATGCCTCGCGAGGGCCTGCCAAATGCCTCGCGAGAGCCTCTTCAAGCTTCGCGAGGAGAAATGCCTCGCGAGGGAAAACCCGAAGAAGCAGAACCCTGGAGAGAACCTCTTCAGCCGTCTCATAAATCTATTGTTGAGTTGAAGGAGCTGCCTGCTCACCTGAAGTATCTGTTTCTAGAGGAAGAAAAAATTCACCCTGTGATAATCAGCTCTGCACTTGATGATGAACAGGAGCACAGCCTATTGTCAGTTCTCAGACTATACAAGAATGTCATTGGATATTCCATTGATGACATCAAGGGAATCGATGAGAAGGTCTGCTCTCATAGGATATATCTTGAAGAGGATAGCACCCCCTCCAGGGACGGCCAAAGGAGATTGAACCCTGCTCTGCAAGATGTAGCAGAAAAGGAAGTTTTGAAACTCCTACAAGCAGACATGATCTACCCCATTTCTGACAGCGAGTGGGTGAGTCCTATCCACATAGTACCCAAGAAAGGAGGCTATACAGTGGTAGAAAATGAAGAAGGAAAATTGATGACCACAAGACCTGTTACTGGATGGAGAATGGTCAATGATTTCAGAAAATTAAACAAGGCAACTAGGAAGGATCATTTCCCATTGCCATTTATGGATCAGATGTTGGAGAGGTTAGCAGGGCAAGAATTCTATTGTTACCTTGATGGATACTCTGGATTTCTTCAGATTCCCATCCATCCAGCAGATCAAGAAAAAACTACATTTACATGTCCTTATGGAACATTTGCATACAAAAGATTGCCATTTGGTCTGTGTAATGCCCCAGGAACCTTCCAGAGGTGCATGACGTCAATATTTGTCGGAGAACAGTCCCAGGAACTGGGTGTGTCTCACGAGGTATCATGTAAGGGGCTGAACACGAAGTCAAACAACCCTCAACGTGCTCCGGCGACGGCGCTTGTCGGACTCGCTGTGGGACAACACTGCAGAGATGAACGCACGGTATTACCCAGGTTCAGGGCCCTCTAGGTGAGGTAAAACCCCTACGTCCTGCTTCGGGTTATATTGCACTGCTTGGAAGTTACAGTACAAGGAGAGCTTGGAGAGCTCGAGGTGGCCAACAATGGCTACTCGCAGAACTCAGATCTAGGGTTAGGTCTACACTCCAGGATTGCAAAAACGAACCCTTTGCACGGGCGTGCTCCCCCTCCTTTTATAAGCGTCTCGGGCCTCTTCCCCCAAAACATCTTGGCGGGAAGGGCTACCACATGGCGACGAGGGAGGAGGCGCGGTGCACCATAAAGGTAGAGTCCACCATAAAGGTAAGGTCCATGGACGCGGTCCACGGCAGGGGAGCGGCGTCACCAAAGCTTGAAAAGGCCACCGGCCAACTAGGACGGTAGGCTGGCGCGGCGGAGATGGAACGGGTCCCACAGTGACGTCGCCCTTGGAGCGTAGCCGCAGACGGTTCCCTTATCACCAAAGTGGCAATACTCGTTGTCCGCTTTGCTTGGTGCTGCTTTGTTGACTCCTTTATACATCAGAATGGCAACTGGAGCGCTGCTGTCACCGCGTGCTGGCGTGGTCGTCACTCTGCAGAGAATGCAGAGCCCATGTTCGCTCTGCCGTGGAGGCAGAGCTGGCTTCGAGGGGAAGGAAGCCTCGCGAGGCAAAAGGCCTCGTCGAGCCTTTCGGCTTGGTCCTTAGCAGAATTTGCAGGTGGCATCCGAGACGCCCTCTTGTGGAGAGGTCCCTCAGCGAGGAAAAAACCCTCGCCGGGGAAGAGAGGTCCCTCGTGAGGGAAGAACCCTCGCGAGGCTCGCCAGGCTTGGAGAGCTTGGTCCTTAGTGAAATCTTCTGAAGAATCTTGTAGGCCCTGGCAGGCCGGCCCGTGATACCCTGGTTTCCACTGTGCCGACAGTAGCCCCCGGGCCCACGATTGGCACGCCGAGGCCCATGGATGAAGGCGAAGCGTCGAGGGCCCAACGGTGCCTGCCGGGGCCGTGACATGTGGGGCGCAGCGGTTGCGCCCGCGGCCACGATCTCCTCGGCTTCAACGGGTGACGTGGCGGGGCCCGCCACGACTCGGGAGCCGGTCAATAAAGCCTGGGCGCGCAGACTGCGCCCTTCACTTCTCCCATTACTCCGCCGCACTCTTCCTCCAAAACATCTCCTTCTTCCCAGAGCACTCCAACTCCAGGGTCTTCATCTCCTTCTCCGGCGACCAATGGCTCCCAAGAAAGCAAACATCGACCCGAAGGGCAAGGCTGCGATGCGGGCTGGCACGTCTGCGGCGGTGGCGCGCGGTGCTGCTCTCGAGGGGGCGCTGCCGCAGACCCGCGTCACCGCGGCGGCGATAGCAAAGGTGCGCCACCTGGCGGCGGCGAGCACCAACGAGCACGGCGCCACCGAGATGAGGCCGGCCGGCAGCAGGCTCACCAACGAGCACGGCGCCACCGAGATGAGGCCGGCCGGCAGCAGGCTCACCGAGGCCGGCCGGCAGCAGGCTCATCCCATCTTCCTCCATACTCTCGACGCCGGTCTTGTTCCTCCCTTTTCCAAATTCCTCTTGGCGATTCTGGAGGTGTACCAGATCCAGCTACTTCATCTTCATCCCAACTCCATCCTTATCCTCGCCATCTTCGCCCACCTCTGTGAGGCCTACATTGGCATCTGTCCCTCGGCGGCGCTCTTCCGTAGTTTCTACTCTCTCTGGAGCACCGCCCCCAATGAGCGGCTCGGCTGCGTCTCCTTCCACATCGCCGCCGCCAGGAGTGAGAACTACATTCCCATCGCCTGGCGCGGCGAGAATGCCATCACCAAGGTGACGAAGAAGGTGGAGGACTTCCGCAAGAAGTGGCTCTTCGTCGACGCCAAGAAGACAAACCCTCTCCTGGAGGTGCCCGAGGGGCCCCCGAGGAAGTGGGCGCGCTGGGCGAGCGCAGACTTCAGGGGCCTGAGCCTTGACGCGGTGTACGAGTGCATCCGGCGCATCCGCGAGGCAGGGGTCACCGGCCAGATGGTGGCAAGAGACTTCACGAGGCGCCGGATCGCTCCTCTCCAGTGGCACTCCGAGCCGGTGTGGCGGTACACAGGCAAGGAGGACACGATGCGCCTGTGCTCGGACAACTTTGCGCCTGAGGTGCTACATCAGGTATTGGGGGTCCTCTTCGCGATGACAGATATCCGGCCTCCTACCAACGACGAGGCCTGGCCCCTCATCAGCTTTGCCGAGGAGAGCATCGAGGAGCAACGCAGGTGCATGCCTGTGTTCGATGAGTGGGGAATTGTGCCCGCAGGGCACCGCGGGCCTCGCTCCAACCCGTGGGCGGCAGAGCCGGAGTACATGGACGAGTCTCCGGAGCCGGAGGAGGTCGAAGAGTTTGTCGAGGAAGAGGCCTCGAGAGGCGAGGATCCCTTCGGCGAGGATGAGGCCTCGAGGGGCACCGACCCCGTTGGCGAGGACGAGGCCTCGAGAGGCGCCAACCCCTCGAGAGGCTCCGCCGCCTCCTCAAGGAGAGCTCCCGCCGAGGTGGACCTCCAGGTGCTCTCCTCCAGCGATGAGGAGGATGCCTTCCGCATCGCCCGCTCCCGACGCGTCGAGGAGGAGGAGGAGACGAGCGGCGGCGGGGGAGGACGCTGCGAGCTCCGCTCCAAGGCCATACATGACAGGAGAGCCGCGACCGCGAGGAGCGCCCCTCGCGAGGAGGCAGGGCGCCTCAAGAGGAGGCCGGAGCAAGCAACACCCAACCGCCCAAGGCGAAGAAGAGGGTGTGGGTGATGGCTGACGAGTAAGCCTTGACTCTTCTTCTTCTTATATCATTTTGCTTCCGGAAAACCCCCCTAGAAGGATATTCTTCTTGTCTTTCTTTCAGGCAACCTGCGGAGCCAAAGAGGTTGCGGCTCCGCAAGCCTGGAGAGACCGCCAGCGTCGTCGCGGAGACGCCTGCGGCTGACGAGCCGAGGCAGGTGGCTGTCCCTCCCGCGGGTGAGCACCGCGTGGAGGAGGCGGCGTCATCGCCAACTCGGGCGGCGACTCCACCCGTGGTGGAGCACCGCGCGGAGGAGGTGGTTAGAGAGGCGGCGCCGTCGCCGACTCGGGCAGCGACTCCTCCCGTGGCGGAGCACTGCGCGGAGGAGGTGGTCGAAGAGGTGGCACCGCCGTCGCCAGCTAGGGCGGCCGCTCCTCCCGTCCAGCAGGAGACGGAGGAGGAGATGGTGGACGAGGAAATCGTCATGGAGCTGCCTCCAGAGGAGGAGGCTCCCTCAAGAGGGGCCGATGCGCCCGAGGCCGCGGCAGACACGGCCGCCACGGAAGGGGCAGGGAGCGCCCCTGAGGAGCAGGAGGCAGAAGCACCTCTGGAGCCCACAGGCGCCGGAGCTGGGGGCGAGAGGACGCCCAGCCCCCAGAGG
The DNA here is from genome assembly GCA_012064385.1 of Puccinellia tenuiflora. Lineage (NCBI taxonomy): Eukaryota > Viridiplantae > Streptophyta > Magnoliopsida > Poales > Poaceae > Puccinellia > Puccinellia tenuiflora. The sequence goes on from QRDG01000223.1 coordinate 456,313, forward strand.
GCACTTGAAGCGGGTGACGAGGGAGGCGCCCCCACGAGCCCCCGGGCCGCACCAGAGGCGGCCGCGAGCCCAAGGCAGGAGGCCTCGGGCGCCTCGGCAAGGATCGAGGCCTCCGCACCCAGTAGTGGTGCGGGGACTTTGGCGCGGCGGGAGCCGCGGCGCCATGCAGTCCGCCGCCAAGCCGTCCTCAACCAGGCGCGGCGGACGCTCGACGAGCTGGGGGCACAGCTCGCCGAAGAAGAGCTCGCCATAGCGGAGGAGCGGGCAAGGCTTGGCGAGGCCTGGGCCCTCCTCCACGAGAGGGTGGAGTTGTGCCACCGGCAGGACACGGCGGCCCAGGCGGAGCGCCAAGAGGCCCTCCGCTTCGCCAAGGAGACCCGCGACAGCGTCAAGCGGGAGGCGGAGGAGGTGATGGACCAGCTGGACGCCACCCGAGAGGCGCTCGAGGTGGAGACTGCCTCCAAGCACGAGGAGCTAGCGGCCACGGAGCAGAAATTCGCCGCTGACTCCGAGGTCGCAAGGGCCAGCTTGAAGGAGCTCCGCGAGCTGCTGGATGCTCGCGAGGGGCAGCTGGCGCCGCGCGAGGCAGAGCTGACGCGACACGAGGGAGAGCTCTCCCTCCGCGAGAAGGAGCTGCGCCAGCGCGAGGAGCAGGTCCAGCTGCTCGAGAAGGACCAGGCCACCCACGAGGGGCAGCTGCAGGAACGCGAGGGCCGGGTGGCCAGGGACGAAGACTCCTACGCCGAGCGCCAAGAGAAGGCCAACGCCGACTTCGCGCTGAAGGAGAAAAGAATCCAGGAGGAGGCCGACACCAAGGTCAAGCTCATCCGCGAGACTCTCTCCAAGGACTACGATGAGAAGGCCACGAAGCAGGAGGACCGCTTCAAGGCGAAGCGCAAGGAGCTCCAGGACCGCATCAAGGAGCTCGAGCAGGAGGAGAAGCGGATGACCTCCTGCCTCGGGAACGCTAGGGAGGCCCAGGCTCATGCGGAGGGGAACGCTGCCGCCCAGGAGAGAGAGCTAGACGAGCTCCGACAGCAGGTGGGGCCGGTCGTGGACCTCGTGGAGCAGGCACGGGACCAGCGCCAGATTGGCCAGTCCATGACGCGCCAATGCCAGCTCATTCTCCAAGGCTTGGTGAACCGCGCGCGCGCCGTTGGGGATGACTTTAGGATCGAGGTTCCCTCCTTCTCCGCAGGGACCGACGACGAGGCAGCATACTCGTTCTTCTTCGAGCAATTCCTCGGAAATCTCGAAGGGGTCGCGAAGGGCTTCGATGAGCGCGTCGTGGAGGAGAGCCGCGATCTCCTCGTCATCGCCACCAGCCGCATCTTCAGCAACCTCGCGAGGCTCCAGCCCTCGCTTGACCTTGAGGCCATGATGGCGCCGCCGGTCAATATCAGCGACAAGGCGCGGAAGGCTGCCGATGTGTACGCCAAGAAATTCGACCAAGTCGTGGTCGATGGCGATGACGAGGAGGATGCCCTGGAGGAGGAGGTCAGGGTGCAAGCGGGACGCTCCGCGGGAGACTGCGTATGCGCCGCATATGCCGCAGCGATTACGCGGTACGCCGCGTATGAGCCGCGATCGTATTTTGCGGCGCCGCGTGCGCCGCGTATGCAGCTTAGCTCGCTAGCTAGCTTCTGCGTGTCGTACGTTGTTGCGCCGCTCGCTAGCTACCTGTCACAGGCCTCTCGCAAATGCATCGTGCTTTCAAAGTTCCGGGTGGCTGTTCAGGGAGATAAACGTGCATCCGTGCGTGCTTGTGTGTATGTGCAGGAGGAGGTGGCGCTTGCCATGAAGCTAATTAATGGTGGACCAAGAGGCGGCCAGCGGCACGAAGATTTTTTCTTTGAGAGAAAGGAGTCAAGGAGATAAGTGGATATGCGGCACCGCGGGCTGGGCCGCTTATTTCACTTACTTTCAGAACTGTACCGCGGGCCGCCGCATACGTAAATAAACGGGCTTGGAATGCGGCGCCGCGGACGGTCCGCTCCCGCTTGCAGGCTGAGGAGGAGGTGGAGGCTGCCGTGGACGGAGCGGGCACCTCAGGAGGCGCGACGGCCTGAGTTCTTCTTCCTGTATCTGGACGTGCAGGAGCACGAATTATCTTAGTATTTCCTTTGTAGTGGCTTTTGTAAAGACTTGCTTTAAGCTGTGTTTGCTTGGTGAATATCCCTCGTGAGGCTTTTGTCTTCCCTTTCATGTCTTTTTCGCTCTACGTCTTAGGACCCTCTCTTAGCACTACACCACCGCCGCTTCGGTATGTGAGAGTCAGGGCTCCACAAGGCCGGGGGGTGCGTGAGGCCTCAAGAGGTAAGAGCTCCCAAGTCGCGATGCTTGGGGCTCCCCTTTAACGTGCAAGCAGCCCATGAGGCGCAGGAGAGAGAAAAGAGGCTCGAGGGACGAAAACCAGCGAAAGGAAATTTTAACCAAGTGTTTGGACTTAGCTTCACGAGGCGTTTGGCCTTGGAGAGGGTGTTGGTTCCCTGATGAGGTGTTTTCGCCTTGGAGAGGGTGTTGGTTCCCTGACGAGGTGTTTTCGCCTTGTTTCCTGCGTTTTGACAGATAGGCGTACCCACAAGCAATACATAGCTAGATAACTTATGCGCGCTCGTAGATTCCTTCATGAGTGTCTCGCGAGGAGAACAGGCACCAAGATCCTTGGTGAGTTGACGTGCACGGGAGCCGGCTCACGAGTTCAGAGCTCTTTGGGAGTTGACATGCATGAAAGCTGACCGTGAGTTCAGAGTTCGGATCCCTTGGGTTTGAGGTGCTGCCGAGATGCTCCCGTGGCATGGCACCATGCTAGCCCCCGCTCGGGAGATACACAGGAGTGATCATACGAGCAAGGATGGAACAACAATAACATAAAAGCTTACCGAAGCAATCACATATGCTGGCGCAGAGCGTGAAGATTCAAATTGACCTGAAACATAGGTTCATTACACTGGCGTGGCCGGAAATACAAAATCCGCCAGGTCAGGCATGGGGTTCCACATGCTGTGGCTGAGACTCTCGAGGGGGCGTGCTCAAGGCGACGCATGTAGAGAGAGCTCAGAGGGGGCCCCTATGCGGGGGTGGCTTGTAGAGCCTGCGTTCCACCATGGCTGGGCATGGGGATCCACCTCGCCAAGGCATGGTGCTTGAAGAAGTCACCTTGCCGAGGCGCGGTGGCTTGGGAGTCTTCTCGAATGGCCCGCGGCAGCGTATATTAGAGAGGGGAGCCCGGAATTTTTCCTCGTGGAGGATGATGGCGCGTAGCTCTCCCTTGATGCAAAAAGTTGCTCGCCGAGGGCGATCAGGGGTAGAACTTGCGTAGGTGCTGGATGTTCCAGGGGTTGGCGACAGGGATGCCGTCCTCCGTCTCGAGCCGCGCGGAGCCAGGCCTGGTGATGTGCACGACTCTGTAGGGGCCTTCCCACATTGGCGAGAGCTTGTGGAGGCCTGCCCTGGAGAGGATTCTCCTCAGGACGAGGTCTCCTGCTTCGAGAGTGCGTGGGCGGATGTGGCGGCTGTGGTAGCGACGGAGGTCTTGCTGGTACCTTGCCGCTCTCAGGGCCGCATTGCGGCGGAGCCCTTCAAGCAGCAGGAGGTCGTTGTTGCGCAGTTCGTCCAGCTCAGCCTCCTTGAAGGCCAGGACTCGGGGACAGCCATGAGTGATCTCACTGGGGAGGACGGCTTCAGCACCATAGACGAGGGAGAACGGTGTCTCACCAGTTGGCTTTGTTGGCGTGGTGCGGATGGACCAGAGCACCGAGGGGAGCTCATCGATCTAGTGCTTGCCGCTGGCCTTGAGGCGGTTGAAGCTTCTCATCTTGAGGCCCTTGAGCACCTCGGCGTTGGCTCGCTCAGCCTGCCCGTTGCTTCGTGGGTGCGCCACCGAGGCGTAGCAGATTTGGGTGCCGAGGCTGCCGCAGTAGGACTTGAAGGCGTCGCTGATGAATTGTGAGCCGTTGTCGGTGATGATGCGGTTGGGCACGCCGAAGCGGCAGACCAGGCTCCTTATGAATTTCACCGCCGACTTCGCCGGTATGATGCGCACGGGTTCCACCTTAGGCCACTTGGTGAATTTGTCGATGGCGACGTAGAGGTAGCGGTAGCCCCCGAGCGCTCGTGGGAAGGGTCCCAGGAGATCCAGCCCCCAGACCGCGAACGGCCAGGAGAGCGGGATCGTATGGAGTCCTTGCGCGGGCTGGTGGATTTGCTTGGTGTGGAATTGGCAGGCGTCGCAGGATTGGACGATTGCGGCTGCATCTTGAAGCACTGAGGGCCAGTAAAAGCCACTCCGGAAGACCTTGCCTGCAAGGGTGCATGAGGAAGAATGGTGGCCGCACTCTCCACTGTGGATGTCGTTGATGAGCTGGCAGCCTTCCTCGGCAGGGACGCACTACAAGGCAACCCCATTGGGGCGCTTACGGTACAGGTCTCCGTCGTGGAGGCAGTAGGACTTGGCCTGGCGAGCAATTCTTTCGGCCTCTGCGTCGTCTTCGGGGAGGACTCGGTCTTGCAGGTAGCTCTTGATCTCGTCGATCCAGCCAGTGTCTTGGCGCACCAGGGTCATCAGCAGGCGGTCGCCTGAAGGCAACCCACAGTTTGGTGCTCCACTTGATGGGGCTGGTGGGAGCTCCTCGTCGATGCTGGTAGTGGCCACTGGCTGCTTGACTGAGGCCTTGGTGAGTCTCTCTTCGAACACTCCAGGCTTCCGGGCTTCCCTTCTTGCTGCTCGTCTGGCGAGATCATCTGCTTCTTGGTTTTCTGCTCGCGGGATGTGCTTGAGCTCCATGCCCTGAAGTGCTTCTCCAGCTTGCGTACCTCTTCAAGGTAGGCCACCATGTAGGTGTCCTTAGGCGTGTAGCTTTTGTTGGAGAAGTTGACGAGGAGCTGAGAGTCGCCCTTGATGAGGATGCGCTTGATGCCGAGGGCGATAGCGGCTCTGAGCCCGGCGAGGAGGCCTTCATATTCAGCAATGTTGTTGGAGACCTTGTCGTTGTCCTTGAAGCACAGCAGGACGGCGTAGTAGAGCTTGTCGCCTGTTGGTGAGGTGAGGACAGCACCAGCCCCTGCACTCCTGGCCGCAAAGGCGACGTCGAAGTGCATGGTCCAGTGGCCTGGTTCCGTCCCACCTGAGGCTGTGGCTTCCTCCTCTTGGGGCTCTTCTTCGCGCGTGTCCATCCATTCGGCCATGAAATCAGCCAGCGCCCTGCCCTTGATGACCCTTGTGGTGTCAAACTCCAGCTCGAAAGGTTGTAGGTCGATGCCCCAGCCTGTGACGCGATTTGTCGCGTTTGGCTTCGCAGGACATGCTCCAGGGGGTATGAGGTGACCACCTTGATGGGGTGACCCTGGAAGTAGTGGCGCAGCTTCCTGGAGGCAATGAGGAGCGAGAAGAGGAGCTTTTGCTGCATGGGGTAGCGCTCGCGAGCGTCCCGCAGCACTGTGCTGACGAAGTACACGGGATGCTCGACGAGGGTAGTTGTTGGCGCGGCAGCGGCTGGCTCCTCTCCAGGCTCGGTGGAGTCCTCGGTGAGGGTTTCTTGAGGCCCCACTTGTAAAGGCTCGGCGTGAGGCTGGAGGCTTGACGAGGGTGCTTCCTTGTCGGGTGGTTCTGGGCTTGGCGAGGCAGGGCTCTGCTTGGCGAGGACTGGCTCTTCCCTTTCAGCCACCAAGACCGCGCTTGCCGTCTGAGGAGTGGCTGCAAGATACAGCTTCAGAGGCTCGCGAGGGCGTGGGGCAACCATGATGGGTGGGCTTGCCAGGTATTTCTTCAGGTCCTCAAAGGCCTTTGCTGCTTCAGGGGTCCACTTGAAGGGACCGGACCTCTTCATGATCTTGAAAAATGGCAGTGCCCTCTCGCCGAACTTGGAGATGAAACGGCCAAGGCTGGCCATACATCCCGCTAGGCGTTGCATGTCCTTGAGGCGACGAGGAGGTTGCATCTCTTCTATGGCCTTGATCTTGTCGGGGTTTGCTTCAATGTCGCGATGAGACACCAGGAACCCGAGGAGCTTGCCTGATGGGACCCTGAAGACGCACTTGGCGGGGTTCAGCTTGATGTTTACTTTGCGCAGGTTGGCAAAGGTCTCCTCGAGGTCCTGGATGAGCATGTTTTCTTCGCGAGTCTTGACCACGATGTCGTCGACGTAGGCCTCTGCATTCTTCCCCATTTGAGCCCCCAAGGCGATCCTCATGAGGCGCTGGAAAGTGGCGCCGGCGTTCTTCAGGCCGAAGGGCATGCAGACATAGCAAAACACACCACAAGGGGTGAGAAATGCTGTCTTCTCCTTGTCCTCCTTCGCCATCTTGATCTGGTGGTAACCAGAGAAGGCATCCAGAAAACAGAGGAGCGCGCAGCCGGTGGTGGAGTCCATGATCTGGTCGATCCTCGGGAGGGGATAGGGGTCCTTGGGGCAGGCCTTGTTGAGGTCGGTAAAGTCGATGTAGAGGCGGCTTCCTCCGGTGTGTTTGGGTACAACCACACCACTGGCGAGCCAAGTGGGGTGGACCACTTCCTTGATGATGCTGGCCTTCTTCAGTTTCTCTACTTCCTTGATGATGAAATCTTGCTTCTCAGGCACCTGGCGCCGCGCCTTTTGCTTCACGGGGCGTGCGTTTGGACACACTGCTAAGTGGTGCTCGATCACCTCCCTCGGTACCCCAGACATATCTGACGGTGTCCATGCGAACATGTCAGAGTTTGCCCTGAGGAAGGCGACGAGCGCACTTTCCTATTTGGGAGGCAGGTTGGCGCCGATGGTGACGCTAGCCCCCGAGCCGTTTGCCTCAAGAGGCACTTGCTTTGTCACGGCCTTCCCCTGAGAGAATAGCTGCTTCTTCTTTGCGGGGGGCCTCGGGAGGGGCTCCTCATTCTCGTCAGCGGGTGACGCCACCGCGGCAGCCTTGTAGGCCGCTTGCGCAGCGTACAGGGCGTCCGAGACCACGCCGCGGATGACGATGGTGCCACCCGAGCCAGGGAGCTTGACGAGGTTGTAGGCGTGGTGGGTCACCACCATGAACTTGGCGAGGGCGGGGTAGCCGAGGATGGCGTTGTAGGGCAGGCCGATGTGCGCGACGTCAAAATCGATCAGCTCGGTGCGGTAGTTGGCCTGGGTGCCGAAAGTGACGGCGAGTCTCACCTGCCCCAAAGGGGTGGTGAGACCCTCTGTCACCCCCGAGAAGGGCCTGGTGGGCATGAGCCGCTCGTAGGGCACCTGCAGCTTCTCGAAAGTCTCGACAGAGATGACGTTGAGGCCGGCACCCCCATCAATGAGCGTCTTAGAGACGGCGATGTTGTTGATGGTGGGGGTGCAGACCAGCGGGATGGTGCCAACAGTCGCGGTGGACTTGGGGTGGTCACTGGAGTCAAAGGTGATGGGGCACTGGGAACACTTGAGGGGCCTGGAGGCCTCAACCCCGGGAAGGGCTGCCGCGACCTCACGAGCGAATTGCTTGAAGTGGCGGTTGGAGCTGGGGGCCTGAGCCCCGCCGAGGATGCAAGCGGCCCCGCGAGGCACCTGGTAGCCCTCAGGAGTCTCGGCAGGGAGGTTGTCGTTCATGGGCTGGGCGGCATTGGCCTGGGGGTTCTGCTGGTAGTTGTCGTCGTAGTTGTTGTTCCAGCGTCACCCCCCGCGGCCGCCGCGGCCGCCGCCGCGGCCTCCGCGGCCCTGCTGCCATCCGTTTGCCTCGCGAGCCTCACGAGCCTCGCGAAGCCTCTTGAGGTCGTAGCAGTCCTCGGTGGCGTGGGAGTGCCTATTGTGGTAGATGCAGAAGGGATGATGGTCTTTCTTCTCGGGTCCCGCGGCTGGAGTGGCAGCTTGGCGAGGCTGCTTGGCATCAGGCTCAGCCGAGAGGACCGCAGTGGTCTTGCGCTTCTCGGTGGATTTCTTCTTCTTCTTGGACCCCTCGACGGGGTCCCCTGGCTCGTTCTTGACGAACAAGCGGCCCTCTTCAGCCTTGGCACACTTGTCCGCCAAGTCGAAAAGCTTGACGACGGTGGTGATGTTGTCGTGGATGCCAAGCTTCTCAAGCATCCGCACATCCGTGACCCCAGCCTGGAAGGCCGAAATGACCTGCGCGTCGGTGGCGTTGGGGATTTTGTTGCGCACTTGGCTGAAGCGCTGGATGTACTTGCGGAGGGTCTCGCCAGGCTTCTGACGCACGGCGCAGAGATCATTGTACGTGAGGCCGCGCTCGTACGTGCCCTTGAAGTTGGCGACGAAGCACCGGCAGAGGTCCTCCCAAGTGTTGATGGACTCGGCGGGGAGGTTGGTGAGCCATGAGGACGCAGAGTCCTTGAGGGACATGGGGAACCAGTTCATCATGACCTTGTTGTCGCCCCCGGCGGCCTGAATGGCCAAGGTGTAGAGCTGCAGGAACTCCAAGGGGTTGTTCTTGCCATCGTAGCATGGAGGAAGATCCGGCCGGAACTTGACCGGCCAGACGACGCGACGGAGGCTGCGAGTGAATGCAGCCATCGTGCCGTAGGTGACCGTGCCGTTGGCGAGGGTGGCGCGGAGGTGGCGCCCTGCGGCGGCGACGTCATGGACGGCGCGGTTGTGGCGATCCTAGTTGCGCTCGATGCTCACACGTGCGTCCTTCGGGGCTCGCTGCACGATTTGGCAGTCGTGCGGCAACGACGTGTGCGACGCGGCGCGGTTGCCGCGCCGCGTGGGGCCCCGGCTGGAGCAGGCTGCGGTGGAGCCGGTGGAGCTGGAGCGGGCGCGGGGTGGCGAGGAGGTGCGTGCGGCGCACCGTGCGCCACGTCCCCCGCGCGTGTAGAGAGGACCAGCGAGCGAGACGGTGCGGGAGCGGCGACGCGAGCGGCGCCGACGAGCTCGGAGAGGCGGTTGAGCCAGGCCTCCTGGGCCTCCGGCGTGGGGCGGTACTGCAGCAGCTCCTACGCCATGAGGAGCGCAGTCGCCGGGCTGGGCGCAGGGCGGCCCAGCGAGGAAGCAGCACGGTCCCGCGACGGGTGCAGGGAGGAGGCCTCCTGTTCGCCGAGGTCGACCTCAGCGCGGTCGATGTCATCGTCCTCCGGGTGCTTGATGCGGGGCTCGGGGTCGACGTGGCGCTCCGGAGCTGCACTCCCACGCGGGTGGCCGCGCGGGTTGCCGGCAGGAGGAGCAGTGGCGGCGATGGCCGTCCGGCGGGCGAGTCGTTCGGCACGAGAGATGCCGGCCATGGCTGTGTCGAGGTTGAAGACGCGCCTCAGCCCCCTACCTGGCGCGCCAAATGTCGGAGAACAGTCCCAGGAACTGGGTGTGTCTCACGAGGTATCGTGTAAGGGGCTGAACACGGAGTCAAACAACCCTCAACGTGCTCCGGCGACGGCGCTCGTCGGACTCACTGTGGGACAACACTGCAGAGATGAACGCACGGTATTACCCAGGTTCAGGGCCCTCTTGGAGAGGTAAAGCCCCTACGTCCTGCTTTGGTGTATTGCACTTCTTGTAGAGTTACAGTACAAGGAGAGCTTGGAGAGCTCGAGGTGGCTAACAATGTCTACTCACAAAACTCAGATCTAGGGTTAGGTCTAAGCTCCAGGATTGCAAAAACGAACCCTTTGCACGGGCGTGCTCCCCCTCCTTTTATAAGCATCTCGGGCCTCTTCCCCCAAAACATCTTGGTGGGAAGGGCTACCACATGGCGACGAAGGAGGAGGCGCGGTGCACCATAAAGGTAGAGTCCACATAAAGGTAAGGTCCATGAACAAGGTCCACGGCAGGGGAGCGGGGTCACCAAAGCTGGAAAAGGCCACCGGCCAACCAGGACGGTAGGCTGGCGCGGCGGAGATGGAACGGGTCCCAAAGTGACGTCGCCCTTGGAGCGTAGCCGCAGACGGTTCCCTTATCACCAAAGTGGCAATACTCGTTGTCCGCTTTGCTTGGTGCTGCTTTGTTGACTCCTTTATACATCAGAATGGCAACTGGAGCGCTGCTGTCACCGCGCGCTGGCGCGGTCGTCACTCTGCAGAGAATGCAGAGCCCATGTGCGCTCTGCCGCGGAGGCAGAGCTGGCTTCGAGGGGAAGGAAGCCTCGCGAGGCAAAAGGCCTCGCCGAGCCTTTCGGCTTGGTCCTTAGCAGAATTTGTAGGTGGCATCCGAGACGCCCTCTCGTGGAGAGGTCCCTCGGCGAGGAAAAAACCCTCGCCGAGGAAGAGAGGTCCCTCGCGAGGGAAGAACCCTCGCGAGGCACGCTAGGCTTGGAGAGCCTGGTCCTTAGCGAAATATTCTGAAGAATCTTGTGGGCCCTGGCAGGCCGGCCCGTGGTACCCTGGTTTCCACTGTGCCGACAATATTCTCTGACTATATTGAGAAAATTATGGAAGTTTTCATGGATGATTTCACTATCTATGGGAAAGACTTTGTCACTTTCTTGAAGAGCCTGGCAGCAGTCCTACATAGATGCTCAGAGCAGAACTTGGTATTGAACTGGGAGAAATGCCACTTCTTAGTCACTGAAGGTATTGTGCTTGGACACCTGATATCCTCTAGAGGCATTGAAGTGGATAAATCAAAAGTTGATGTGATTGCTAAGTTACCACCCCTTGAAAATGTAAAGGGAATACTGAGTTTCCTTGGACATGCTGGATTTTACAGGAGATTCATTAAGGATTTCTCTAGCATTGCAAAGCCTCTAACCAAACTACTCTGTCAAGATGTCAAATTCCACTTTGATGAAGCCTGTCTGGAGGCCTTTAACCAGTTGAAGCAAGCCCTTATTTCTGCTCCAATTGTGCAGCCCCCAGATTGGACCCTACCCTTCGAGTTGATGTGTGATGCAAGTGATTTTGCAGTTGGAGCAGTTCTGGGCCAGAGAAAGGGGAAGGCTCAGCATGTGATCCACTATGCCAGCAAAACTCTAGACAATTCTCAGATCAACTACTCCACTACTGAAAAAGAATTGTTTGCAGTGGTATTCGCATTTGACAAGTTCAGACCCTATCTAGTTGGGCACAAATGTACTGTCTTCACCAATCATGCAGCAATAAGATATCTTGTCAGCAAGAAGGATGCGCCCAGGCTAATCAGATGGATTCTCCTGCTTCAAGAGTTTGATATTGAGATCAAGGATAAGAAAGGCTCTGAGAATGTGGTAGCTGATCATTTGTCAAGAATAATTTGTCCTGAAACTAGAAAAATAGAAGACAGCATCCCTGGAGAGCAACTGATGGGAGTAAATGCCTCGCGAGGGCTTCTTGAAGCCTCGCGAGGGAGGCCTCATGACGATCCAACTCTTCATGCTTCGCGAGGAGATGCTTCGCGAGATGTGCTTATCGAGGAAATGCTTCAAGAGAAATGCCTCGTGAGGGTCGACGTCTCACGAGACGCCAAGACTCCATGGTATGCTAACATTGTGAACTACTGAGAGTGTAAAATTATGCCCGCGGATTTGTCCTACCAGCAGAAAAAGAAATTCATGCATGAAGCCAAGAGCTATTACTGGGATGAACCATTCCTCTACAAGCATTGTGCAGATGGTATAGTGAGAAGATGTGTGCCCTCTGAAGAAACTCATGATGTGATGTTCCAATGTCATTCTGGCATGTATGGAGGCCATGCTAGAATAATGAAAACTCAAGCGAAGATTCTTCAAGCTGGATTTTATTGGCCCAGCCTGTTCAAAGATGCTCATGATTTTGTCAAGCAGTGTGATCCCCGCCAGAGAACTGGGAAAATATCGAGAAGGAATGAAATGCCTCAGCAAGGCATCCTTGAAGTTGAACTGTTTGATGTATGGGGAGTTGATTTTGTTGGACCTTTACCCTCTTCTCGAGGCTTCAAGTATATCCTTGTAGCAGTGGACTATGTGTCTAAATGGGTTGAAGCTGTGCCAACTATCAGTGCAGATTCCAAGTCAGTCTGCAAGCTGTTCAAAACTGTAATTTTCCCCAGATTTGGAGTTCCCAGAGTTGTGATCAGTGATGGAGGAGCCCATTTCAACAATGAACAGCTAGAGAAGCTGTTGAGCAAGTATGGTGTGAAAAATCACAGAGTTACTACACCCTACCACCCTCAAGCCAATGGACAAGTTGAGTTATCCAATAGAGAAATTAAGCAGATCCTCGAGAAGGTCGTGTCCAAGTCCAGAGCAGATTGGTCCCTGAAATTGCCCGATACCTTGTGGGCATACAGAACTGGATACAAGACACCTATTGGAATGTCACCCTTCAGGCTTGTATATGGTAAAGCATGCCATTTGCCTGTCGAGTTAGAGCACAGAGCTCAATGGGCTATCAGGAAACTAAACCTCGACATGAAGAAAGCTGGAAGTGCAAGGAAACTGCAGATGTGTGAGCTCGAAGAGCTGAGGCATGATGCATATGAGAGTTCCAAGATTTACAAGGAGAAGACCAAGAAATGGCATCACAAACATATCCTCAGGAAGGAGTTCAGCATTGGTCAGCAAGTGTTGGTGTATGACTCCAAGTTGCATTTGTTTGCTGGAAAATTCAAGTAAAGATGGTTTGGTCCCTGCATAGTGAAGAAGGACTTGGGAAATGGTGCTTTCGAAGTCCAGACCCCATCAGCCGGTACTTTCAAGGTAAATGGCCAGAGACTGAAACATTACCTAGCTGAAGAGAAGATTGACAATGAAGATCCCGACGAATGCAAGAATGACGAGTCAGAGGATGTTCCCAATGCATCCTCTGAAGTTGTGAAGAAATGAGAAGAAGCTACGGTCAGGCTCGTGACCTTAAATAAGCGCTCATCGGGAGGCAGCCTGATATCCTTTTTATATATATTATTTCCCTTCAAGAGTTATTTTTTATTTTATTTTGTGTGTTTCTTTTCCCTTTTGTTTGCTGTTTCGTCTTTCGGATTGTTGAATAAAAGAGAGTGAAGTGGGTTGGCAGAGATCCCTACAAGCATGGAGTAAAAAGTCGCTTCACGAGGAAAAACACCTGTCGAGGGATTCTGCTTCAAGAGAAAGCTTCTCGAGGGTTTTGCTTCGCGAGGAAGACTTCTCGAGGATTACCCCCTTAAACCAGGTGAACACATTCCAATTCACAAACCTTGTTTTCGAAGTTGCTTGTTGAGTAAAAGTTTCTTGGAGTGCTTAATTTCGCCTAAACCATCTTTCATGCTATTGAGAATCTTGCAGTGTTCCTGTCTATAATGCTTGCAAACTCTTGTGTTAGAGTCATGTATCAAAACAAAGTTCATATATGTCTCTACTCAGATCTGTTGGAATACATTCATAATGCAAGTGGCTCTGAAACTAAATAAGTGGATCCTCGAAGAGCCATGTTTTAACTGCATTTCTGCATTTTTGCATTAGCTACCAGTATCTCGGGATGGTGGTATGTGAAGCACTAACAGTGAAACTAACTTGAAGCAAGTAATTTGAAAAAAAAATTGCATTAGCAGTTATGATCTCGGGATTGTAACCTGTGAAGCACTCACCTGAAGATTCCTGATAGTAATTTGAAAACTAATTTTTGCATTAGCAGTTATGATCTCGGGATTGTAACCTGTGAAGCACTAACTGAAAGATTCTGACAAGTAACCATGATCCTAACCCATCTTTAACTTTTGCATTAGCCTACTATGTTCTCGGGAACGGTAGCAGGTGAAGCACTGACTTTGCATTCATTTAACACTCATGGCTATTTCATGGAGCACCTCATTTCATTTCCCTGCCAAATGTCTTATCTAGAGATTGCAACCAGGTATGCAGAACTGAGACATATATAAAAGTTGTTAATTGAAACTTGACTCTGAACTAGAGATTGCAACCAGGTATGCAGAAACTGCTTTGAATCCAATATGTATGAACTACTATGTATGCAGAAGTTGAGCTCTATTTTCATCATATCTGCTTTACTTGGGGACAAGCAAAGGTTTGGGTCTGGGGGTTTGATCACTCTGAATTGTGCACACCTTTTTGACGTCCAAAACCCCAAATCTTGATCAGATCTGAGAAGTTCAGTCAAGGTTTTAAGCGCTTTTTATATCAGTTATCCACTTTTTGCAGATTGGTGCGCCAAGGCACATATTTCTCCATCTCCAACTTAAAATGCCGCTTGGCGAGGAAAAATGCCTCGCGAGGGTTTGCTTCGCGAGGATTTGCTTCGCGAGGATGAATGCCTCGCGAGGGTGCCACCTCGCGAGGGAGCCCCTTGAAGCCAGAAGAGAAGGATGCGAGCGTGTCTCCCATGTGCTGCATGCGCGTTTGAATCAGCAAGGAGGGAATCGATCATCTTGGAGGAGAAGAAAACCAGAAGAGTCAAAAAGGTGATAAAGTAGGGAGCAGCCCATGTGCGTCCGTGCAAAAAGCTAAAAAGCGACGACGGAAGTTCCCGCCTTGCCACCAACCACGCCATCGACCGCCGCCCTCTCGCCATTTCCGCAGCGCCTATAAAGCGGCTTCCTTAGCCAAGCAGAAAGCATTCGCTACCAACAACTCCACCAGATCCAAGATCCATCCAACCACTCCACCGCTCCGCACCACTCCACCTTAAGCAAGAACAGAAGAACAAGGAAGAATTTTGGAGAAGCATGGCGAAGACGATCCGCGAGGAACGAGAGGAAAGAAGAAGCCCTTGATCCGTATCTGTCCCTGTCTCCTTCCTTGCTTCCCCTTCGTATGTATCTTCCTTAGCCTCCCGCCTCTGCTTCCTCTGCTACCGCCGCGACGAATTGGTTCGATCCTCTCCAAACCCTTCGGTGAAATCTCTCTGTAACTCTCTGAATCGCTCTGTTTGTGTGAACTTAGTAATCGTGCTGTGACTTTGATGCTTGTGAACTCTTCCTTAGCCCCTTTTTGCTGCTGTTCATGTTATGTGTTTGTTGATTCTTCCTTAGCCTCCACCTTGCTGAAGTTTTGAGTTATGTTATGTTTGACGATCCACTCTTCCTTAGCCTCCCCTTTGCTGTCCGAGAAATCTTCCTTAGCCTCCCTTTTGCTGTCCATGAAACAATCTTCCTTAGCCCCCTTTGCTGTCATCGTTTTAATTTCTGTTGCTTGATCCGCAAGAGCTAGCCTAGATCCGTAAAACACCAACCCACCTTTTCGTTGCGCCAAGCTTCTGGAAAAGAAAAGCACCAATAAGATTTTGATCCCTGTGGAGAGAATGACAAAAAACCCCCTAAACCACAACCGATCAAAACTGGCGCCGTTGCCGGGGATCAAATATTGATTGCGTGTAGTATGGCTCGTCAAGGTAGATAGGGGTGACCTCAACTGCGGAATCTATCGATACCCAAAAGAAAATACAAAGACCAAATAAATCAAACGAGGACAAGTGCAATGCTCAATCCCATGATGACATGTCAATTTCATGCAAGGATTCCATATATAGATTTACTAGCAAAATTAAATGGAGAGCCAAATAATTAGTGCAATTATTTGGAAACACCCCATATTTAACTTAATGACTACATTCTTTATAAATTATTAAATTATTAGAAAAGTGGCTCAAATATGCATGAACATGACATGAATGGTTAGGGTTTGCCCTTCCGATCATTTTGGTACTTTATTTGGAATTTTCGGAGTACCGAAGAATAAATAGCAAATTAAATAATTAATTGAATTTAATTCTTTTAAACAAATTATGAATAACATCACATAAATATGTGTAATCATGATGTGATAAAGGCATGGTTTGCTTGCATTTGAAGTGTTGATCACATGGATAGTTTATTCATAATTTTTGGATCAATAATTAATAAGTTATGATTTTCCCAAATTAGGTATTAATTAAACCATTTTAGGAATTAATATATGAACAACATAAAAAAATAATTTCAAAAGAAGGTTACAATGATTCCATCTTGTAGAATTTGTTTTTCTGAACAATTTGACATTTGATTTGCAGAGTTTGGATCAATATTTAACAAGATATGATTTATTTTATTTGAAGTTTAATCCCAAAAAGAAAATCCAAAAACACTGTCGGGCCAGCCTCTAGGTCGGCCAGGCAAGGCGCAAGGCCGGGGGGCAACCCGAAGAGGCCGGCCTTTGGCCAGCCCAAGCTGGGGGTTAGACCGGGCACCCTCCTGAGCCAGCCGGCCATTGGGCCGGCCCAGACCGGGGCGAGGCCGGGCAGCAGCCCGAGCCAGCCGGCCTGCTGGCCGGAGAGGCCGGGGGCGCAGTACCGGCGGGAGACGGCGGCGATGGCCGGCACCGGCGGCGGGAAAAGAAGGAAGGGGCGCGGGAAAAAGGGAAGAAAAGAAGCGGGCCTCACCAGGGACTAGCTGGCATGGCTAGGAGCAGCCGGGGACGACCGCGGCAGCCGGATTCCGTCGAGGTCGAGCGCGGCGAGCGGCGGCCCGGGCGGAACGGGCGAGCACGATTTGCTCGATTCCGGGCCTCCCCGCAAGCGTGCTTCGGCGGTGGAGGAGGAGGGCGTCACGGCGGAGGTGATGGCGGGGTTCAATTCGTCTGGGGTGGCTCCAGGCGACGGCAAAAATGACGGAGAACTCGAGCTAGAGCTCGGCCACGGCACGGACACGCACGAGAGAGAGAGGGAGAGAGACGGGGCAGGTGAGGAAAATGGGAGCAGGTGGGGGTCGTCCCGATCGTCGTGGTCGTCTTGGCGTCAAGCACAGCGGAGGAGGGGGCCAGCATGGCGCGAGTGGCCATGGTCCGCCCTGTGGAGGAAGGGAAAATTTGGATTTTAGACAAACCCCCTGGCTCCAGTTTCCAAAATTACAAAAAGGTCCCGCAGTAGAATTTGCAATTTAATTGGGGCCCTTAAACAACTTTATAAAATCTGTAAAAATTTGCAAAGCTTCCCCATAACATGTAGGAGCTCCACAAAATTTGGTGCCCAAAAATAAAATGCTTAGGTCCAGATTTGTTCAAGTCTTGCATTATGGTCATTTTTGACAATTTGCAAAATACATTTATTTGAAGCACCTAAGTAGTTCCAAAAATAATGAAAATATTCATGGAGGCTCTCACAATAATATTGAACCTCCCCATGATTTTAGTTTGAATTTTTGGAATGTTTAACTTGGTTCCAAAAATAGAAATTGAATTAAGCCAATTTGAAATCCTCATATATATTTTCTTATTTGACAATATTTGGAAATTGAGGATTGGTTTCAAAAAGCAAAGTTGGAACTTCCTAAACAACTTGGGAGTTCATCTAGTTTGGTTGACATGTTGAGCAAGTATATTTGGTTTGGATTGCTTGGGAAGTTGCCTCCCAATTTTAGTTGCTTGCAATGGTTGAGGAGTTTAGAAACTAGCAAATTCATAGTGATGCCATGATGCAAACAAGGATGCAAAAAGTGGAATTTTTTTTGTTATTTTTCATTACCAAGTTAGGGCTGTTACAATTCTACCCCCTTACAGGAATCTCATCCCGAGATTCTAGGCTTGAGTGAAGAAGGCGGGGTATTCCTGACGAAGACTAGTTTCTCGCTCCCATGTGGCTTCTTCCTCGGAATGGTTAGACCATTGAACTTTGAGGAACTTGATGGTCTTGTTGCGGGTTTTCCTCTCCGCTTCATCCAAGATGCGGATAGGATGCTCGCGATAGGTCAAGTCCTCCTGAATGTCCAACGCCTCATGATCGACCCCACGGATTGGATCCTTGAAACAACGACGGAGTTGAGAGACATGGAAAACATCATGCACATCCGGGAAGTTCGAGGGCAACTCAAGTTGATAGGAGAGATCCCCTCGCTTGGCTAGGACGGTGAAAGGGCCAACATAGTGAGGTGCCAATTTGCCCTTGATCCCGAAGCGACGAACGCCTCAGAGAGGAGAAACTCGAAGATAGGCTTTGTCACCAATTTCATAGTGAATCTCTTGATGGTGCTTGTCATAATAGCTTTTCTGATGGGACTGAGCAGCCTTGAGGTTATCCCGTATGATACGGACTTTCTCCTCGGCTTCATTGATCACATCCGGACCAAAGAGTGACCTCTCTCCGGTTTCAGACCAATTGAGAGGAGTTCGGCATTTTCTCCCATAAAGAGCCTCAAAGGGAGCCATTTGCAAACTGGCTTGATAGCTATTGTTATAGGAGAACTCGGCAAGAGGGAGGTACTTTTCCCAACCCTTGCCAAAGGAGATGACACAAGCCCGAAGCATATCCTCAAGCACTTGGTTCACCCTTTCAGATTGACCATCGGTTTGAGGGTGATAGGCGGTACTGAAGTTTAGACGGGTTCCAAGAGCCGTTTGGAAACTTTGCCAAAACTTGGACACAAATAAGCTTCCACGGTCAGAGATGATCCGCAAGGGAAGCCCATGCAAAGGAACAATCCGGGCCATATACAAGTCGGCAAGTTGGCTTGCTCGGATATCGTCCCGGACCGGAAGGAAGTGGGCAACCTTTGACAAACGGTCGATGATGACCCAAATAGCATTGTTGCCCTTTTGTGACTTTGGAAAACCGGTGATGAAATCCATACCAACTTCATCCCATTTCCACTCGGGAATGGCTATGGGGTGAAGGGTACCAGCTGGCCTTTGATGTTCAGCCTTCACCCGGCGACAGACATCGCATTCAGCAACATACTTGGTGATCTCGCGCTTCATGCAAGACCACCAGAATTGAGGGCGAAGATCTTGGTACATTTTTGTGCTACCCGGGTGAATAGAGATGGGTGACTCATGAGCTTCTGAAAGGATCAACTCCCTTATGTTCCCACTCTTGGGCACCACTAGACGGTCACCGAAATAGACACCACCATTGTCATTAATCGAGAAACAACTTGCCTTCCCATTAGCTATCTTCTCTTTGATCTCGAGGATTTCAGCATCATTTTGCTGGGCAGCCTTGATATCATCCTCAAGAGTAGGCTTGATCTCGAGGTTAGCTAGGAAACCGGAAGGAACAATTTCCATGTTCAGACGGGCAAACTCTTCATGGAGGGCAGGTTGTGCCCTTTCAACAATCACGGTGTTGCAATAGGCCTTGCGACTCAAGGCATCGGCCACGACATTTGCCTTGTCGGGTTGATAGTTGAGAGTCACATCATAGTCTTTTATTAATTCCAACCATCTTCTCTGCCTCAAGTTCAGATCCGGCTGGGTGAAGAGATATTTTAGACTTTGATGGTCGGAGTAGATCTCGCAACGGTTGCCCAACAGGTAGGGCCTCCATTGTTTCAGAGCATGTACCACGGCGGCAAGCTCCAAATCATGAGTTGGATAATTTTGCTCATGTGGTTTGAGTTGACGGGAGACATAGGCGACCACATGGCCTTCTTGCATCAGAACACAGCCCAATCCCTGGAGTGATGCATCACAATAGATGACAAAGTCTTTGTCGGTGTCAAGAAGGACAAGCACAGGAGTGGTGGTGAGCTTGACCGAGGGTTTGGAAACATTCTTCGGCCTTGTCTGACCACACAAATTGTTTGTTCTTCTTGAGGAGGTCAGTCAATGCCTTGGCTATTTTGGAAAAGCCCTCGATGAATCGGCGGTAATAACCCGCCAATCCAAGGAAACTTTGGATATCTTTGGCGGATTTGGGAGTTGGCCAATCCAGGATTGCCTGAATCTTGTCTGGTATCACCGCTACTCCAGCAGCTGACACCTCATGACCGAGAAAAATGAGCTCCTTTAGCCAAAACTCACACTTGGAGAACTTGGCATAGAGGCGGTGATCTCTAAGCTTGGTCAGGACTAGCCGAAGATGCTCAGCATGTTCGTCTTCAGTTTTGGAGTAGACAAGGATTTCATCGATGTAAATAATGACAAACTTATCGAGGTACTCGTGGAAGATGGAGTTCATCAGCCTCATGAATGTAGCCGGAGCATTGGTGAGGCCGAAGGACATGACAGTGTACTCATATAACACATAGCGGGTAGTGAATGCCGTCTTCGGGATATCCTCCTTCCGGATTTTTATCTGATGGTAGGCTGACCTCAGATCCATCTTGGAGAATACCGTTGCACCAGCTAGTTGATCAAAAAGGTCAGTTATTCGAGGAATGGGATACTTGTTCTTGATGGTCACCACATTCAGAGGGCGGTAATCAACAACTAGCCGATGAACATTTGTATCCCTCTTCTTGACAAAGATGACCGGGCAGCCCCAAGGTGAGCTACTCGGCCGGATGAATTCTTTTTCCAAAAGCTCATCAAGTTGCTTCTTTAATTCAGATAGCTCTTCCGTTGGCATACGGTAGGGCCTTTTGGAAACTGGGGCGGTTCCCGGGACCAACTCAATCACAAACTCCACGCTGTGATCAGGTGGCATGTCGGGCAATTCCTCCGGGAAAACATTGGGGAAATCACACACCACCGCAACTTCATGCATTTCTGGCGGTGTGGTTTCCTTCCAGGAAACATAAGCTGATCTCCGGTGAGAGTGGAGTGGCAGCAAAGGGAATTGCGGACAAGGGTGACCAATAACTCACCAGCCCGACGGTTGGGTGGGTCACGATGACAGACTTGGCAGCACAGTCCAGGTTGGCATTGAGAAACGTAGCGATTGGATTGCAGGGGTAGTGCACGGTCCAATAGGGACCGACCTCATATATTTTATATAGGTAATACAAGGGTGTATACAGGGGTACAAGTGGATTACAAATACAACACATCTATACAAAAGATATACTGTTTATCACCCTCCCTCAATCTCAACAGGGCCATGCAAATTGAGATTGCGCTTGCAGGCTTGAAAGAGTGGCAACGGGAGAGGCTTGGTGATGATATCAGCTAGTTGATCCTTGGAGGAGATGAACCGAATTTGGAGCAACTTCTGAGCAACCCTTTCTCGCACAAAGTGAAAGTCTACCTCAATATGCTTTGTTCGCGCATGGAAAACAAGATTGGAAGAAAGATATGTTGCCCCAATGTTGCCACACCATAGAATTGGTGGACTATGTTGAGATACTCCAAGTTCATCAAGCAAAGCTTTTACCCAAATAAGTTCAGCTGTCGCATTAGCTAGTGCCTTGTATTCTGACTCCGTACTCGAACGAGACACTGTAGCCTGTTTTCTGGCGCTCCATGCAACCAGATTACCACCATAGAAGATAGCAAATCCCCCCGTGGATCGCCGATCATCAGAATTACCGGCCCAATCAGCATCAGAGAAGGCAAACAACAAGGTGGGTGCCATGGTAGATGGCCGTAGTAGAAGACCATGTGAGAGTGTAGCCTTAACATAACGAAGTATCCGCTTGGCAGCACACCAATGAACACAGGTAGGAGCATGAAGATACTGACACACCTTGTTGACCGCAAAGGACAAATCAGGTCGAGTCATAGTAAGATATTGAAGACCTCCAACTATGCTGCGATACTTCATAGTTTCCTCAGGAGAGAGAGGCGCCCCATCAGTAGAGGAGAGCTTATCTGAGGAAGACATGGGAGTAGACATTGGACTACACTTAAGGAGACCTGCACGCTGTAATAATTCTGAAGCATACTTGCGCTGACTGAGCAAAAGACCACCATCAACAGATTGTTGGACTTCAACACCAAAGAAATAATGAAGAGGTCCAAGATCCTTGAGAGCAAAAGGAGTACGTAGCTGATGAACGAGGTGATCAGTGGCAGAGACAGAGGAGCTTACCACAATAATATCATCGACATAAACGAGCAGGTATAGTGTCACATCTGGGCGCTGAAGAATGAACAAAGAGGTATCAACTGTAGATGGTGTAAAACCAAGACCAGTAAGGACTGAGTTGAGACGAGGATGCCAAGCACGTGGAGCTTGCTTCAATCCATACAGAGCTTTGTCAAGGCGACAAAGATAGGTAGGTCGATGGGAGTCCTCAAAACCAGGAGGCTGACGCATGTAGACCTCTTCCTCGAGAACTCCATGCAAGAACGCATTCTGAATGTCAAGTTGTCATAGATGCCAACCACGAGTAACAGCCACAGACAGGAGAATGCGATTTGTCGTGGGTTTAACAACGGGACTAAATGTATCCTCATAATCAAGACCGTACCGTTGCTTGTAACCTTTAGCCACCAGACATGCTTTATACCTCTCAATCGTCCCATCAAATTTATGCTTGATCTTGAAGACCCATTTGCAGTCAATAACGTTTGTTCCCGGAAGTGGAGGAACTAGGTGCCAAGTCTTGTTATCCTGAAGAGCAGTAAATTCTGCCTCCATCGCTTCGCGCCAATGTGAACAAGTCATAGCATCTTGATAAGAACAGGGTTCAGAGTGAACCAGATCAGTGGAAAAACGAGTTGTGCTCCATGCAATCGTACCATCTGTACGTTTCTTGGGGTTCTGGATGCCACGCTGAAGTCGAGTAACGACACCAGTACGTGTGACGATAGGAGCTTGTGTGTCCGCTACAGTCGTCGCTGAAGGTGGCCCAGCCGAAACCGGCCCACTAGGATGAGCCGAGTCAGTTGTGGACGAGGCAGAGCCAGGAGAGCTTGGCGATGCCGGCCCAGTAGGGGGCGGCCCAGTAGGAGAGCGAGCTGCGCGTGAAGGAGTAAGCAGAGCCTGTTCTGCATGGGCGGGGGACTCGAGGCCATGCGAGGAGGCAGCATGATCGACGTGATCATCGCTGGAACGATCGTTCCCAGTAGCAGCAGATGTCTCGTCATCCATAAGCTCGAGACATGCACCTCTTCCAACACCTGCACCATGATTAGCAAGAAGCAACGGAGTATATGCAACATCAACAAATTGGTCAGACCGTAAACGAGAATTGTGTGTCGAAGGTGGTGTGGAAGGGGACACGATATGAGCGAAGGGGAAAACAGTCTCGTCGAAGACGACGTCACGAGAGATGTAGACACGATTTGTGGGAATATGGAGACATTTGTAACCATTGTGTAGCGAGCTGTAACCAAGAAATACACATTGTTTAGAGCGAAACTCGAGTTTCCTATTGTTATATGGACGGAGATGAGGCCAGCAAGCACATCCAAATATTTTGAAAAAAGTATAGTCAGGAACTTCGCCAAGGAGACGTTCTATAGGAGTTTCCATGGAAATAACTCGACTAGGAAGCCGGTTAATAAGAAAGCAAGCAGTGGAAAAAGCATCACTCCAAAAACGAAGAGGAACATAAGCATGTGCTAAAAGAGTTAACCCTATTTCCACTATATGACGATGTTTACGTTCAGCAGTGCCATTTTGTTGATGTGTATGAGGACAAGAAACACGATGAGAAACACCAATATCCTCAAAAAACTTATTCAGCCTATGGTATTCGCCCCCCCCAGTCAGTTTGAACGTGCTTGATCTTTCTACTCAGGAGACGTTCGACATGTTGTTGAAACTGAAGAAAAATTTGGAACACATCGGATTTATGTTTAAGAAGATAAAGCCAAGTAAATCTACTATAGGCATCAACAGAACTGACATAAAACTGATGTCCACTAACAGACGTTGGAGCAGGACCCCAAACATCAGAATATATAATCTCAAGTGGTTCTGTGGTTATACAAGTAGAAAGAGAAAAGGGTAACTGGTGACTCTTGCCCTGCTGACAGGCGTCACAAACTACAACTTTATTGACTGATACTGACGGGAGCTCAAGGAGATTAAGAATATGTTGAACTATGGGACTGGCGGGATGACCTAGACGCGAGTGCCACTGATTATGTGACACCTTGACACTGCTGAAAGCTTGCTTGATTGAAGATAAATCGAGATTATAGAGACCTCCAAGACATCCTCCTCTAAGAAGAACCGCCCTCGAGACGCGATCCTTAACAAGAAAATACCAAGGGTGAAACTCAAAGAACACATTATTATCACGAGTAAATTTTTGACGGAAAGGAGATTACGTGAAACGGATGGGGCATGAAGAATATTTTTAAGATGAAGTGGATGTGTAGATGTAGGAATTACGGATTGACCGATATGTGTAATGCGCATACCTGATCCATTGGCTGCTTGAACATGTTCTCGGCCTTGATATTGCTCCCTCATAGTGAGTTTGTCAAGGTCATTGGTGAGGTGGTCTGTAGCTGCTGTATCGGCATACCAATTAGGTTCAATCTGGTAGGATGTAGTAGAGCCTCCATGGGTGGCAGAAAACGCTGCAAGCTGACGATCCATATAGCGGCCATCATTGCCGGAACCAAGGAAGGTGCGCGAGTAGCGTTTGAAGCAACAGGATGCAACATGTCCCACTTTGCTACAGATTTGACAAGTGGGCCGACCACCATCATTGAGCTGAGCACCACGTGGCTATTCATCGCCTGAGCGACGAGCACCGCTTGGCTGAGGAGGCGTCTGGTAAGAGTTGGGCCGAGACTGAGATGGGTTGCACTGCTGAAATTGCTGAGGCGGCTGCAAGTACTGCTGTTGCTGAAACTTCTGCTGTGGACCTGAAGGGCGACCACCACCACGAGCACTCCAGTTTGCCATATGGTGAACGTCGGCGTTTATTTCCGCCCGACAAGCATCAACACGTTGTTCTGTGGCCAGCAGCTGTGAGTATATGTCCTTTACCGGCATAGGATCTGTGAGAGCACGATCTGAGATGAGCTGAGCCAAGGAATCATACTCGCTGTCAAGACCTTGAAGAAGAAACGTAGAAAACTCCTCCGGCCTGAGGGGCTGTCCAATGGATGTCAGCTGATCCGAGAGAGCTTTCATCTTGTTGAAGAAAATAGTCGCCGAGGAGTCGAGCTTCTTTGTCTTGTTGAGAGTAGTGCGGATCTGCATAGCTCGTGCAACAGTTTGGGAGGCAAAGCTTGATTCCAATGTCTCCCATGCTTCCTGGGACGTAGTCAGATTCATCACCATCCCGATCACACCTTCGGAGAGGGAGCAGATGATAGCAGAGAGGATGGATTGATCTTGTTGGTGCCAGGCATAGTACTGCGGATTGGGGATTGTGGCCGGAGCATCAGCTTTCCCTGCATCCGGGTTTGGGATTGTCTCCGAAGGACACTTTAGGGTGCCATCGACAAATCCAAACAGACGCTGGCATCGAAGGATTGGTATCACCTGTGTGCGCCAGAACAGGTAGTTGTCACTCGTGAGCTCGATCTTGATCTGATTCGCGAGGTTGATCGGAGTTGTGGGTATGGCGGAAGGCATGGCGCTCAAGGCTGCGTGGGCTGTGCTGCTGAAAGAGGACAGGGCGCCCGACACGGCGGAGCTGAGCGAGGAGGTAGTCATCGTCGGCGAGGAGGTAGAAGCCGGTGTTGAGGAGTCGCTGGGGCGGCGGCGGCCGTCGAGGTAGAACGACGGGGAGGCGTCATGAGCGATCTAGGGTTCTAGTCCGTGAGCTCTGATACCATGAGAAACGTAGCGATTGGATTGCAGGGGTAGTGCACGGTCCAATAGGTACCGGCCTCATATATTTATATAGGTAATACAAGGGTGTATACAGGGGTACAAGTGGATTACAAATACAACACATCTATACAAAAGATATACTATTTATCAGGCATGATATTTGACTAACCAATCCATCCCCAGAATTACATCTAGCCCATCTGACTTCAAAGCTATCAGCTGGAACGGGAAAGGCCAATAGCCTATGGTAATCTGGACTTCCGGTGTAACCCATTTTGTGTGCCAACTAGAGCCTGGGGTCTTGACCACTAACGGGGAGTCCATGTGCACAAATGGGATTTGATGGTTGTGTGCAAATGCTATTGATATGAATGAATGCGATGCTCCAGAATCAACAAGACTGAAGCAGGGTAATCATTGATTCGAAGCGTACCCATGAGAACTCCGGGGTCCTCCTCAACGCCTTCAGCCGAGACGTGGTTCAGGCGGCCACGGCTGACGGTGGTAGCCTTGGTGGCTGGGGTAGAGGGTGCCGGTGCAGGTGCTGCGGGAGCCGGTGCCTTCTGGGGACACTCCCTGGAGTAGTGCCCAGGCTGGCCACAAGCGAAGCAAGTGAGCCTCGGGTGTGGTGGAGGCAGCTGAGGGAGGAGGCCACTCCCAGCCGCACCCAAAGTCGAGGTAGTTGGGCGAGGTGGAGGTGGCTTGAACCCTGAAGGCTTTGGCGCGAAGGGTGCCTTAGGCACAGCGCTGAAGGGCACGAATACCCGGCGCTTCTTGCCCTCAGAAGAAGAGGAGCTCTGGTTGTCGGTGGAAGCTGGCCTCTTGGAAGCCTCCAGCTCCTTCCTACCTTGCTCCATAGTGAGAGCCTGGTTGTAGAGCTCCTGGTAGGAGGTGAACTTGAAGGGTAGGAGCTCATATCAAAGACGAGCTGCGAACCCCTTGCAGAAGAGGTATTGCTTGTCCTCATCATTCGTCACGTCCCGCGGGGCGTAACGGAAGAGGTGGTTGAACTCCCGCCCATAGGCTTGGACGTCCATGCGTCCCTAGGTCAAGTCCAGGAACTCCCTCCTCTTGAGCTCCAGGATGGGCTTGGGGATGTATGCCGCACGGAAAGCGGCGCGGAACTCCTCCCAAGTGAAGACATGTCCCGCGGCAACCATTGCCACGTGGCTCTCCCACCAGGAGCCGGCGGCTCCATTCAGCAGGTAGGTGGCGAAGTTGACATGTTCCGCCACCAACGTGAAGAGCGGCAAACTTGCGCTCTAAAGCCCGAAGCCAATCATCCGCATCAAGCGGCTCCTTAGCTTCAGAGAAAGTGGGAGGTTGGGACCGCAAGAACTCGGTGAGAGTGGTGTAGTACGTGTTCCTCCTAGCCCCTTGCTGCACCAGCTGCTCGAGCAGACGCTCATTTCGCAGCCGGTTTTGCTCAATAGCCATCAGGACCTCCGCCATTGAAGGTGGCGGCGGTACATCAGGATTGCTTGTTTCCCCACGACGGGTAGGAGCCATTCTGAAGAATTGGAACAATGAAATAGTTAGTAAACACCTTCGACAGATAGGATAGATCATTAAGGTGCTTCCAGATATAGATATTGAAGATGGCAAACACTAAGACAGATTTAGACAACCACGATGACATAACGTCATCGCGGCGGTACATCAGGATTGCTTGTTTCCCCACGACGGGTAGGAGCCATTCTGAAGAATTGGAACAATGAAATAGTTAGTAAACACATTCGACAGATAGGATAGATCATTAAGGTGCTTCCAGATATAGATATTGAAGATGGCAACACGAAGATAGATTTAGACAACCATGGTAACATAACTAGACGGTAGAAACCCAACCCCGAGAACCTAAACATCGACACCAAACATAAAACAAATAGAGATAAGAAATCAGAGTAGAGCGAGTTGGATGAGGAGTAAAATGAATCCTAAGATGGTTTTCACAGCTCATTTTTAGGTTAAAAATAATTTTCAACTAGACTTGACATCGACCAATATAAAGGGTTTCCTACAGGCAGTCCTGCTCTGATACCAACTTGTAGCGCCCCGACCCCAGAACTATACAGTGAAACGTTGTGTAACCGGTCATGCTACACAATCGAGGGTTACTGGGTTTACCAATCCCAGGCCAAAACTCATTGGCAGGTGTGCTCGGAATGGATCATCGGCACACAACACCTTGATCATGCCATAAGCTCAGACATCGCTTTCACATATAGTAGAGACACCGAGACTTGTGGAATAAACTGGCACATTGCAGACTCTATGACACAAAACTCATATAGCAACTCATATATGAGAAAGATACAAATATTACACATCAAAAGGTCACAGACCATCAATTCATCAAGCGGAAGCGAAGTAGTGTTGTCTAGTACAACAAGATCCAAATATAGGGCCTAAGAGGCCTACACATAAATAAACCCAGCCAGCTTGCTCCACGGTCCCAAGCTGCCACCTGGGAACCCCAGACCACTAGTCGTTGTCCACGAAGAACCCACCTAGCTGCTCGGTGTCGTCCTCCTCTGAAATACAAATATAAAGGCAGCAAAGAGAGACTGAGTACAATGTACTCGCAAGTTTAGTAGGGCGATATAGACCCAATGATTGACGGAGGCTCTAAAGCTATATATGTATTTCTTTTGCATAAAGCTAATTTTCATAAACCGAAACATAATTGACACATGGCATTCGTCTACTCAGAATAGTTTTTATAAAGGGGATAAGAGGGTAACATTTCATCTTCGGTTCTCGGCGAACCTACTTGTAGCCAAACCCACTCATCTCCACCAAGGCACCCCCTCGAATCACCCTTGAGGAAATGAACCTTTATCACACGTTGATTATGCAACCTTTAGCTGCCATAACAATTAGGTTAAGGTTCTCTATGGTACTATCGTCTATTCCCAAGTTGTCCATAACCGCGGACACGGCTCGAAAAGATTTTACCTGCAGGGGTGTACTAAGTTACCCATTGGTACCGTCCGGCTCACCCGATTGGCCCTCTTCCGGGGAAGCCCGGCGAGTGGGCGCGGTTAAACCTTTACCTCACGTGAGACTATCCAAGAGTCATCAGTGGCCATAGGGCAAGTTTACCCAGCCTATTTCAGCCCCTGCCCCATCGCCACGTCCTAAACACAAATCCTGATCAACATCATCTCTTCCACTCACACGCAAATGGAAAACCGAACTAGAGGACCCTTGGATACGCCCGCACAAGTTATTCGGTTAGTAAGGCGCCCATACACCCACCAATGTCAGCACGCTCGTCTTGGTTCAAGAGGTAAAGAACTCGCACCTAGGGGCAAGAGTGAGGCAAAACACCATCCTCGATGGCAACTCACCCAAGCCTTTTTAGCATTTTTAAATTAGCACCCAACATATCCACCATGTCCGAATCATTCCATCAACAACAACAATTATGGAATTAAACAACGGACATTGGTAGCATTTGACTAAGCATGGCTAAGCATAGCTAAGCATGTAAATACAACAATTATATCCTTGTCTCCGGCCAACACATCAACACTAATGTTCATAGGTAGGGATACAGTTGATTGGCTCAGGGATAAACATGCATTCATAGGATACTCTATGTCTTGATCAAAAATGTCATTTGAATCGCATGCAATATTATGGTGGATAAAATAAGTTGATAAAATCATAGGATGCTAGATGCCAAGAAGGTTAGGTTATCTCTTGCCTTGCTGCCGGGGCGTGTAGTACGGCTCGTCGGGGTAGATAGGGGTGACCTCAACTCCGGAATCTATCGATACCCAAAAGAAAATACAAAGACCAAATAAATCACACGAGGACAAGTGCAATGCTCAATCACATGATGACATGTCAATTTCATGCAAGGATACCATATATAGATTTACTAGCAAAATTAAATGGAGAGCCAAATAATTAGTGCAATTATTTGGAAACAACCCCATATTTAACTTAATGACTACATTCTTTATAAATTATTAAATTATTAGAGAAGTGGCTCAAATATGCATGAACATGACATGAATGGTTAGGGTTTGCCCTTCCGATCATTTTGGTATATTATTTGGAATTTTCTGGGTACCGAAGAATAAATAGCAAATTAAATAATTAATTGAATTTAATTCTTTTAAACAAATTATAAATAACATCACATAAATATGTGTAATCATGATGTGGTAAAGGCATGGTTTGCTTGCATTTGAAGTGTTATCACATGGATAGTTTATTCATAATTTTTGGATCAATAATTACTAAGTTATGATTTTCCCATATTAGGTATTAATTAAACCATTGTACGAATTCATATATGAACCACACGAAAAATAATTTCAAAAGAAGGTTACAATGATTCCATCTTGTAGAATTTGTTTTTCTGAACAATTTGACATTTGATTTGCAGAGTTTGGATCAATATTTAACAAGATATGATTTCTTTTATTTGAAGTTTAATCCCAAAAAGAAAATCCAAAAACACTGTCGGGCCGGCCTCCAGGTCGGCCAGGCCGGGCGCAAGGCCGGGGGGCAACCCGAAGAGGCCGGCCTTTGGCCAGCCTTTGGCCAGCCCAGGCTGGGGGCTAGGCCGGGCACCCTCCCGAGCCAGCCGGCCTTTGGGCCGGCCCAGGCCGGGGCGAGGCCGGGCAGTAGCCCGAGCCAGCCGGCCTCCTGGCCGGACAGGCCGGGGGCGAGGCCGGGCGCGCAGTACCGGCGGGAGACGGCGGCGACGGCCGGCACCGGCGGTAGGAAAGGAAGGAAGGGGCACGGGGCCTCACCAGGGATTAGCTGGCATGGCTAGGAGCGGCCGGGGACGACCGCGGCGGCCGGATTCCGTCGAGGTCGAGCGCGGCGAGCGGCGGCCCGGGCGGAACGGGCGAGCACGATTTACTCGATTCCGGGCCTCCCCGCAAGCGTGCTTCGGCGGTGGAGGAGGAGGGCGTCACGGCGGAGGTGATGGCGGGGTTCGATTCGTCTGGGGTGGCTCCAGGCGACGGCAAAACGACGGCGAACTCGAGCTAGAGCTCGGCCACGGCACGGACACACACGAGAGAGAGAGGGAGAGAGATGGGGCAGGTGAGGAAAATGCACTAGTAGAAAAATGGTCTTTCGGAATGTGCTCCAAAGATATTAGTCCCGGTTCAGACACAAACCGGGACTAATGACAGGCATTAGTCCCGGTTCGAGCTGCTACGGCCCGGAATGCCAATGGTCCCTGTTCGAATGACAGGCATTAGTCCCGGTTCATGGCTGGAACCGGGACTAAAGGGGCGAGCACCTTTAGTCCCGGTTCGGAGCACAAACCGGGACTAAAGGGTCTGTCTTTAGTCCCGGTTGGTGTCTCAAACCGGGACTAAAGGGGCGAGCACCTTTAGTCCCGGTACGGGGCACAAACCGGGATTAAAGATAGACCCTTTAGTCCCGGTTCCAACCATGAACCGGGACTAATCAAGAGGGAAGCGGATCGGGCAGAAACTGCCGTGGTGGTGGATCTTGAAGACGATGACGTCATCATGACGTCATCATTTTCTTTTTCTTTTTCTTTTATTTTCTGTTTTCTTTTATAACTTTTAAAATATAGCTCCATTTCAAGTCAAATAAATTTGTAAATATTTGTAAAATTCTAAATATTCAAAATAAACATTTAGAAACTAATTTTGTCAAAAACAAAAATTAGCAAAATACCCTTTTGGTCAAATTTGCCTTATATGGCTATTTGGGGATTTTCCAAATTAGGGTTTATAAATATCTCAAGATATTTAAATAAAAACCAGAGGATAATATGAGTAATATCATTCAAAATGATAACTCATTTTCAAATTAAAAATAATTTAAGATAAAACATTTTATAAAACAAAGATTGGAAAGGTGTTAAATCATTTTCACAAATAATTTAGGGTTTATAATATCCCCATATTATTTATTTGAAAACCAAATATCCAAGTGGAAAGTACTATTTGAAAATAATTTAAATATTTTATTTCCAAAACATTAAAGTTGAGATTTGAAGATAAAGCAATATTCAATTTAAAATATAACCTTGAAGATGTCCACAACAATCTTCTATAGAAGCTTTTCTTGATTTTTGGAGACTTTATTTAATTATAAATAAAAGTTTTAAATTTTTGTGGTTTTTTTGCAACATTCCCAAAATTTGGGATGTTACAAACCTACCACCCTTAAAAGGAATCTCGTCCCCGAGATTCGGAGAGGCTAGAAAGAAAGATGGGTTCGGATCTCAGGGTTTTAGACAACTTGGTGGGCTACCACCCTTAAAAGAAACTTTTGTAGGCAGTCTTGAATTCTTGACTTCAAACAGGGCACACATCGGGCGATTAATGAATCTTTGTTGGGTCAACTTTTATCTTCGACTGTTTGAGTTATGCTTCATCCTCTCTAGTTATGGATATGGCATGTACCAGCTCTTCATAAGCATCGTAAGCTTCAATTCCAATAGGCGGGTGTCTCTTCAAGATGGCTTGAAATATTACGTCCTCCATCCATGTGATGTCTTCGGTAATATTTCTTCTCTAGGTTGGCATCCCTCAGTGCAAACAACGTCTATTCTAACGGAACTCTCATGGTAGGTCAAAACATTCCTTGCAGGATCTCTTCTTCTTCACGAGAGCTGGGGTTTATCCTCACCGAAAATCTTACGTCTCAGCAACTTTTGCCTCACATAGGGTTATAATATTCCATTGGTTCAGGCTTATCCACGTTGTCTCTCTTATAGGTATGTCACTCAGATTTACCATTCCTCATAGCAAAGCGAATGAAATGAGTAGTCGTCATGGTAGCTACTCCACATCGCACTCAATTCATTACCTTGTACTTGGTTTGGAGAATCTCGTAAGCTAACACTCGGTCGATCTCACATGTCTAACAGAATGTTTCCAGTCTGTAAGACAACTTGAACTAAACTATCGATCCTTCAAACTACGGGGTTACGAAAACTACTACATATGCTAGCTCACAAGCTATAGCTTCTTTGGTGATCCCTCTCCTTGGGATACACGCTTTCCATGTCGTCTTTGCTTGTCCATATCAGTGTCATGTCTTCATCCCTGATATGACGAACAGGCTTCACAACAATAGTTATCGCTTTGTCTAAGTTTTGGCATAAGATATTCGATACAAGTTTCACTCATCCCCACAAATTGTGGTTATTACATCGACATTACACCACTCTTTCATCATAGTGCTTATTTCCTCATACATAATCTAATGAAAATTAGTCGAGCAAGGCATTCACACGACGTCTCTTCCGACTTGGGCAATCATCGGTGAAGTGTCCTGTCTCTCTGCAGCGGTGGCAAAATACTGTTGTCATATCTCGGGGATCTTCTGGGCATTCTCTTTCATAATGACCCATTTTCTTGCAATTAAAACATTTCACATAGTTTTTGCCTTCCATCGGACATTTATTCGCATAATGCCCCTTGTCCTTGCACTTGTAACATGTCACCTGACTGATGTCCCTGTTAGTCTCATGGTTGTGGCACTGCTGGCCATTTCCATTGTTGTGACCATTTTGTACATTTACTTTGACTCCTCCATTGCTTGCTTTAAATCCACCACTACGGTTTATACCATGATGATGGTGGTCATCATTAGTTCTGTGATGGTTGACAAGTCCCTTCTTGAGAGACTTTAACTTGCTCTCTTCTTCAGTCTTCCATTCGAGGCAGTCACTAGAATAGTGTCCCATCTTCTTACACTTATAACACTGTATGTGACTAAGGTCCTTCTTTTTCTTCTTTGGCCTTTCTCTAGAGAACAGGTCTTTGTAATCTTCCTCATCATAATCCACCTCAGCGGTTGGGAACCTTTTTGTTCGCTTAATGGGACAGTCTCGTGAGAAATGACCTTCCTCTTCACAAGAATAACAACACTTGGTGGTGACCTTAGATGAGTTAGGATGAGTACTGATTTTGGCTTCTTCCTCCATCTTGTCATGAATAACAAGTCCCTTCTCATACTGTTTTGGCTTGATCCCATCACCAACCTCCTTCTCTGGGCAGTCATTTGCAAAATGTCCCGCCTCACTGCAATTGAAGCACACCACTTGGTTTCTATCTCGCTTACTTTTCCCTTTCTGATCTTGTTCTTCTAAAGTCTTCTGGAGAATTTGGTGCATTCCACCTTTGACCTGTTGACTGACTTCTTGCACCATGGGATAGATTTGGCATTGAGCCGGAATGTGATTTGTCCCTTCACACAAAAGCAGGTAACCTGGATCATAGGACATCCTTCATCAGGATAGTTTGTATACAAATGGGGCGACTCATCGGGACACTCTTTGGATGAATGACCAATCTCCCCACAGATTTTGCAGGCTCTGGGTCCTGTCATAATATTCTCCTTGATTTCAATGCCAGCATCAACCTGTGGTAACTGGTTACTGTTGCTCATCATCAGCTGCACCAATTGAGTTTGGTTGTCTAAACATTGTTGAAAAACTGTGGTTAACTCCTTATTGGGGTTGCTGGCTTGACTTCCATTCATCACTTGAGTCATCTGAGTCTGAGCTGCTACCCGCAACTGAACTGCATAGGGCACCTTGAGGGGGCTATCTTTTTCATCATGGTTGGTATGTGGGTGCGACATCTGGTTTGGTTTAGTAGGGATGAGTAGAGATAGAAGAAAATCTAAAAGAAGTTCTACCCAAACATAGCAGATCAAGGCAATTCATCTTACAAACAACATCTAGCAAGCATCAATCAACAGTAAAACAACCAATAGAGATAAAAACAACTCCTCCTACTTAATTTTCGAAATTATAGTTTGGATAACAAACAAACACAACAAGGGTTTTTCAAAATAAACACGATTGTACTGCCATACCACAATTTGGTAAGTCAATACAATATTACGATAACGTTATTCTAATAAAATGGTGGTCTAGTCTATCTCTTCCTTCAGTGCTTCAACATTCTCTTCTATTTCTTGAGTTCGTCGAGGTACTTCAGGTGCTGTGAAGTCTAAATTGAAGTCTTCGATCAAGGCGCTTGATGGCTTCCCATAATTGTCATGTTGATCTTCAACGTCTTCGGAAACATTTGTGAGTTATGGTCATCTATAAATAAGATAAGATAACTTAGAAAGCAATTAGTTGAGAAGGTTACAAGAAGATATTAGGAAAGATTTGGACAAGAAGAAAATAACTTTTGTTCCTATGGTCATTCTTATTTCTAATCCAAACCTAAGGTTTTCGAGCCTACAGGCAACATTACGCTCTGATACCATCTGTAGCGCCCTTGCTTAGAAAAGCAATGACACATCGTGAAATATGCTATTCCCTGGATCGAGTATGGATAGCAATTCACAAATAGATGTAATATCATGCATCAATGTCAAATAATTATTACATCGTGAGATCCATGAATAAAATATTCTTTACAAATTGCATAGCCAAAGGCTAGCTTGAATGTAAAGTTTGGCAGCGGAAACATAAGTAGCACAGAGAGCTTCATCATCTTTATGTGCCACTGGCATAGATGTTGGTTGCAAGCTCGAAAGGTAGACGTCCTCACTCGTCATCGTAATAACCTGCAACATTAACGTTGCAGCCCAGGGAATTTGGGTCAATACCTTGTGACAGGCCGGCAAGTGATACTTTGGTGGAATATAAAATGGCAAGTCTAAATCTATATGCACGTTTGGCTGGTGGAGTTAAAGGCTATTGCATAAAGCCAATTTTGTCCTACTTTTCATAAAGCTTTTTAATTTCTCAACTTTCTATAAGACGAACCGGCATGAAAACCAGTGTCTCTTCTACTCTTGTTCACCCATCAAATTTTATTTATGAAATTGGAATGAGGAGATTTTCCATCGACATCCTTGTCCAGCTGCTCAGAATTGTCCGTAACCGGGGACACGGCTATGATCATAGTTTTACACTCTCGAGAGGTTGTGCACTTTCACCACAAGACTTCATCAACCCATTCTGACCTTGACCTTCTTGAAGTGAAAAGGAAAGGTGAAGATGAAGACGAGACCTTTGGGAAATGTTCCCCGGTTCCTCTGGGCAGACCCATACAAGATAACATCCGCTGAGAACTGTCGGAATCGGGGCCTATAACTTACTTAGTCAAGGCAGAGCCATAATACCAAGTGGCTGCACTGGAAGCAATCTAAACTTAGAGTGACTTAAATCTCTTTGTTCCTGGGTGGCCGTTCACAAGTGCACGTACTCAGGTATAACCATGGAAATGGCCCTGAGCAGCCACTCAACTTTGACCACCAATAGAGCAAAACCAATTGCCACCCAGGTAGTTCATTAACTTAGTAGAATTTTTATCCTTTCTTACTACAATAAAACATTTCAGCATAGCAATTCTAAAATCTACCAAGTTAATGGGTTCCTAGACCAATAGGAAAAGGTGGTATACTAAACAGGTCTGCATAGCAATATAGTAGTACACCTATCATGCATACTACTAAAATAGTCTATCATGCAAATATAATAAAATAGTAGGTCTTTCATGAAAGGGTGTATGCACTTGCCTTTTGGAACTTGTCGTTGCTCACACACTCTTTTTCAACGTAGCTCATAGCTCTCCGTTCAATCTATACAATACAAACATATGGCAATAAGCAACAATACAACAATCAAAAGAACTAAACATAACAACAAACATAGATAGAAATAAACATAACTAGGTTGGTGGTCTAAGT
Organism: Puccinellia tenuiflora; assembly: GCA_012064385.1. Taxonomy (NCBI): domain Eukaryota; kingdom Viridiplantae; phylum Streptophyta; class Magnoliopsida; order Poales; family Poaceae; genus Puccinellia; species Puccinellia tenuiflora. Next base: position 492,134 of record QRDG01000223.1, read on the forward strand.
TCAATACATGATTCCATATGCAAAAAGAATCAATGCATTAGGTTTGGGGTTTGCCATTTGGTCAGGGGTTGGTCTGAAATCAAATTTGAACATTTCAAATTTGAAGGCTTGAAAGGGTTGTTTCAAAGGTTGTAGGGATTGGTCTTGATCTCTCTGGACAGAGAAAAGTATTTTAAGAAGTTTTCTAAAAGAAAACAATTTAAAAGGATTTATAGAAATTAAACTATATCAGAAATACTCCAGTTTGAGTCTCTGATTAAGAAATCTTTTTAAAACTATCAAAATTAATTATAACAGTGGGTTCATGTCATGCATGTTCCAAGGTTTACAGAAATATTTTATTTGAAAAATTTGGACTTATAGATTTCAAACTATGCCAAATTTACTCAAATGACTCATTTGAAATTTGAATAAATTTGGATTTGTCAAAACTGAAAACTAGCAGAACCAAAAGATTCTACAAGTTCAGAGCTTTTCAAAAAGATAAAGTTTGTTAAATTTGGCTAAAGGGTTAAAAATTATGAAGGTTTGAAGTTGCAGGGACTATTCTGCAAAAAGGCCATTTAATTTTTATTTCGGGAATTAACAGAAAATCCCTGCTGACTGGATGCTGACTGGGCTGCTGACTGGGCATGACGTGGCTCTGACTGGGCTGCTAATGTGGCTGGATCTGATTCGCCCGTACCCCTTCGGTTTAAGGATTAGATCTGGATCGCCCGATCCAGATCCGACGGCTGAGGATCTAGGGTTTCATACCCTGCCGGCGGAGGATGGCCGGAGATGAGGACGACGGCGGCGGTGGCTCCGGTCGTGGACGTCCTCGACGCTCTGGTGGTCCTCGGAGACGAAGGAGGGGATGACGGGATGCGGCGCGACGCGGCGAGGGAAATGGTGTGCACGGCGAGCTCGATTGCGTCCTCGCGCGGCGGATGGAGGCGACCAGAGGTGCGACGGCGGACGGCGAGCTTCGGGCGATGACGCACACGATGATTGGCTGCACAAAAAAAATCGAAAAAGGGTATGAGGAGGTGCGGAAGGGAGTGGGGAAGAGATGAGGCGAAGAATCGGCCGCGGGGACGCACCGTGTCGGCCGGAATAGTTGAAACACGGCGGCGGCCGAGGTGAACTCCGGCGAGCTTTTCCGACGGCCTGGCTGCACGAATTGGAGGGGGAAAAGAGGGCAAAGAGAGAGGGTGTCGTGGGCTTCAAGGGGGAGGGTTCGGGGTTTCGAGGGGTGGCCTCAAACGTCCGCAATCAAGAGGGAAGCGGATCGGGCAGAAACTGCCGTGGTGGTGGATCTTGAAGACGATGACGTCATCATGACGTCATCATTTTCTTTTTCTTTTTCTTTTATTTTCTGTTTTCTTTTATAACTTTTAAAATATAGCTCCATTTCAAGTCAAATAAATTTGTAAATATTTGTAAAATTCTAAATATTCAAAATAGACATTTAGAAACTAATTTTGTCAAAAACAAAAATTACCAAAATACCCTTTTGGTCAAATTTGCCTTATATGGCTATTTGGGGATTTTCCAAATTAGGGTTTATAAATATCTCAAGATATTTAAATAAAAACCAGAGGATAATATGAGTAATATCATTCAAAATGATAACTCATTTTCAAATTAAAAATAATTTAAGATAAAACATTTCATAAAACAAAGATTGGAAAGGTGTTTAAATCATTTTCACAAATAATTTAGGGTTTATAATATCCCCATATTATTTATTTGAAAACCAAATATCCAAGTGGAAAGTACTATTTGAAACTCATTTAAATATTTTATTTCCAAAACATTAAAGTTGAGATTTGAAGATAAAGGAATATTCAATTTAAAATATAACCTTGAAGATGTCCAAAACAATCTTCTATAGAAGCTTTTCTTGATTTTTGGAGACTTTATTTAATTATAAATAAAAGTTTTAAATTTTTGTGATTTTTTTACAACATTCCCAAAATTTGGGATGTTACAGTTTTGGTTAGAGTCCAAGTCCTAGTCTAAGAAGACCCTGAAGAGCATCGCACGAGGATAATCAATCAAGACGTGCATGGATTTTACGGCCGGAGCCCTAATCACATGCATGGTATTGCAACTAACAACTCACGTGGATGGACTCAAGGCGGATGACACATGTCAGAGTTTTGGCATAATTATCGTCACGTTCCGGCTTAATCGCCGATGCGGCATGTTGCCTTTTCGGCATGATTAGTCTCGCGTTCCAGCTTAATTGCTGAAGCGGCAAGACGCCTTTTAGGCGTGACATATCCGTCGTCGCGTTCTTGCCTACCCGTCATCGCGTTCCGGCTTAATTGTCGACGCGGACGATGTTTTTAGGCATAATTATTATCGTGTCCTGCTTAATTGCTAACAGAACATGACGCCTTTTCGGCTTACCCATTGTCGCGTTCCGGCTTAATAGCCAACGCGGCATGATGTTTTTTCGCGTTCTAGCTTAATTGCTAATGTGGCACGATGTTTTTCCGGCATGATTATCATCGCCATTCACGATTGAATTTTTTTCGCCGGATTAGGCGGATCCGCCATCAGCTTTATCATGTTTTGGCGTCTTCGCCAACACGGCACGGACGGCACGCCTTTCCAGCATACACATCATCGTGATCCGACTTAATTTGTCGTCGCGGCTTACCCGTCATCGCGTTCCAGCTTAATTGCTGACGTGGCACGATGTATTGGTCGTCGTTGTTCCGGCTTATGTGACAACCCGACAATAATCAATTTTTTTCTCTCTTCCTCTCTTTCTCCTGGTTTAGACGAGTTCATCATCATCTACGCCACATTTTGCTTAAGAGGATCCATCGTGGCCTACTCGTCGTCAGATCCGACTTAATTTGTCGTCGCGGCCTACTCGTCGTCGCGGTCCGGCTTAATTGATGTCGTGGCCTACTCGTCGCCGCATCCCAGCCTACGCATCATCAACGCTAAAAGCGCCAAAAAGGTAAGTTTTCAGCAATTCTCTCGTTAACATTATATATGCTCATGAAATAAATTTTGGTTCGCTCTGCGAGATCATGCCATCTTTTATTTCCCGATGATCATATATACTAAGCTATCAATGTCAACCCGAATTTGCTTCATGCTAGTGGTTATGTTCTGATGCTTTCTTGGCCATGTCGCCTTACAAACTAATGTTTTGTCCGCCTAAGAGTATTCATCTGACCGCTTATGTGCTGGGTCGCTTAAGTAGGTGTTTCGGCACCAAAATCCGGCGTTTGTTCTGGGTCTAAACAGCTTGGTATTGCATCCCTGTTGCCCAGCAGACGTTCCGTGCTGGAGGTTTGCTAACACACGAAATATGGCTAAAGTGTATAAGCCAGAAACTTAAGAGCGGACCGCAGATAATCTGCAACCCAATGTTTTTGTTAAAAAAATGTCGGCTTAGGCCTTACAATTGTTCCGCTTGCATTAAAAGTACAGCTTAATGCAGTTATTGTTTATTAAATAGGTGTTTTTGTTGGCGCTTCATCAAGGACGTCTCCTGCAAGCCGACTCGTCTTCAGCCGCCTCCTGGGTTTAAAACAGATTGGCATCAGGCACTGTTACCCGGCGAGATGTTTTCATTCAGCCGCCTCCTGGGTTTTAAACAGATTGGCGTTGCGCCTTGTTACCCGGCGAGATGTTCTCATCAAGCCTCATGCCGACATGGGCCTCGGGGGTTACAGTCTATCAAAACTTATAGTTTTGATGGATACCTCAGGGACTGCGTCGAGTCTCATGCCGCCATAATTCATAAGCCGACATGAGCCTCGGGGGATACAACCATTGGATCTACAATGATGCAAGTTCTGCTGAGCATCGACCCGACTTTCGAGTACTTCGATTCGACACTCGGGGGCTATAGCCATCAGATTTTCTGAGTCTCATGCCGCATTACTTCATAAGCCGACATGAGCCTCGGGGGCTACATCCACCAGGACATGGAGCTTTTTTCTTCATCTAATCTTTGGAATAAGCTCGGTTCTGAAACATGCAAATTGACTGTGTTCCCAATGGATTGAAGCTAGCACCAGTGGGCACAGTTCAATTCTGAAAGCAGACCGGACGCGGTCTACTTCAGAAGCATGAAAATCGGACGAGTTCCACTAGACACAAGACGGCACGAAAAAAAATCGATCAGTCCGGGCATCCTGGTCAAACCGTCTTAAACACCAATTAAGACGATGGCAGTTCGGCAGTACATGTCGGATAATTTCTTTGGCAAAGCTTCAAGTTCTACATCGGTGTAACCAAGACAAGACAAACAAAGGCGAAACAACTTCAAGCCCATCGAAGAAGCCAGCCGCTGGAGAACTCAAAACTTTCTGGGGGCTAATGTCGGGGATATACCAAATAGGGGTATCATCGACATGTACATATTCTAGTATACCAGGGTGGCCACTGGTGGTAATGTCGGCAGGCTTACCGGGCGGCCCAGTATGCTGAAGCGCAAGGAGAAGGCAAAGCCGGCTAAGGAGGACCCAAGACGAAGGCCCGGTAACCATCCGACTTGGTGCACAAGACGAAGACAACGAAGCCGTGTTAGTCTAGGACTCCTATTACCTTAGTCGGTGGACTTTCCTTGTAAGCCCTAGGTCCGGCCGCCTTTATAAGCCGGCCTACGGGACGCCTTAGAGCAGAGCCAAGCCTTTCAGGCTATACACACAACATCATTGTAATCGGCGCATATTTCCTTATAGTGATTTATAGCAGCACGTAGGATCACGCCACCGTCGTGTGATCCGAAGCTGGGTAAACTGTGTGTAATCCCGTCACCGGAATCCCGCTACGTTCCTCCCCCCACGTCTTCTCTCTACCGTCGGCGTGTATACCTAGCCGGATGGCACCCCTATCCCGGCCAGATTCGACAATACCACGACACCCTCGTAACAAGCAAGGTTTTTTAGACTTGTGAGAGCAGCTGGTTTTTAGAGGAACCAGTATGCTCTTCTTTCTCCTTGGTTTCACCGTTGTCCAATGTTTGGATTGATTTCTCAGATTTGCATTGCGCGGAGGAGAATTGTGAGTTATATTTATATTTTGCTTAAGCTGCTCTCGGGTAGATTCAAGTGAAGACGTATTCCATCGGCACCGGGTGAAAGGGAGGAAATGACCTTGCTCGTCACAAGTTATATCTAGCTCTCTACTGCTCCCTCATGAGCTTAAAAACAGAGGCACAAAAAGTACTATTTTGAATTTTTAAAGGTAGCACATGAAAATTTTACTTGGAATGGCAGCAAATACCATGCATAGGTAGATATTGTGGACTCAGCTGGCAAGAAAGTTTGGCTTTGGGGATTGGATGCACGAGTGAACCATACACCCAGTACAAATTTTTAGGCATAGCAAAAAGGGTGTCTGAAGAAAACATCTAACAATAACCGGTAACAGAACAACATAAGACATTTACCATTCATAACCATAAAAACTCTACACCATCTCCCTTGTTGACCAAACAATTCTTTACTAATCAATTCCACTCAAATAACAACTGTGAAAAACCACACAATTTCAAGCTTTCAACCATATTTCTTTACTAATCAATTCCACTCAAATAACCAGCAAGTTTAAGCATTCAACTTAACATCTCAAAACAATTGAGAAGCATCAAGTATCCACACCATGATCTACAAAACTATGCAGGCTTTTCATTTTATTCTATCATCACATAAACATCATTTTGTCGCATTGGCAATTCAAGCAATTTTTCAACAACAACTCTCCAACAAGTATAAGTGAAGAACAAGAGAGTTTAACATAACAACTAGAAGCTCTAAACAAGATAAAAGCTAAAAGCGAGAGCTTACTAGAAAAAAGACACTAGCTAAGAATACTCAAAAAGATATAAGCGAAGCAAAGGAGTATTCAAACGAAAAAAGCGGAGCGTGTCTCTCTCCCACACAAATAAAGCTAGGATCCAACAAAGATATGACCAGCAAACAAACAAACAAACAAAACTGAAAGTAAAAAGACGCTCCAAGCATAGCACATAATATGTAAAGTGATAAAAACGAAGTTCAACGAAGACGACCTTATGATAGTCGATGAAGATGAGGGGATGCCTTGGGCATCCCCAAGCTTTGACTCTTGATAGTTCTTGATATTCAGAGGGGGTGCCTTGGGGTCATCCCCAAGCTTGAGCTCTGATCCATCCTCGATTTCTTCATATTCCTCTCCTTTGGAACTTAAAAACTCCCTTCACACAAAACTTCTCATAATTTGATTAGAGGGTTAGTGCTCATAAATTAAGATGCACATGTGTTCAACTTAGGACAAATTGCAAACCAACTTCATTGATTAGCTACTGTTTACTAAGCCTCAATGTGGCACTCTACCCCTAGAGTATCACATATGACGATGGTAAAGAGACAAATGCAAAATAAAAGCAGAATCTGTCAAAATCTGAACAGTCAGTTAAGATTGAATTTTTCGAGGCACTTCTGCAACTCAAATCAAAACACTTAAAACTAACGAAAGATAGATAAAAGCATCAGGCTTGCTGTCAAACATTATCAGAAAAAGATAAGATTCTGGTGATTTTAGGAATTTCGTGTAACAGGCGCACAAAATCTGTTTTTGGACAGCAAAACAACACCTCGTACTTTCAATGCATTAGAGGCTAAACTTGGCACAAAAAACCAAAAGAAAAAGATACAATGAAGTTGCTACAGAAGTAATAACTTCATGACTCAAGAAAAGCAAAAGGAAAACTGAAAATAAAAGATGGGTTGCCTCCCAACAAGCGCTTTTCTTTAAAGCCTTTTAGCCAGGCCCAGTAATTTCAATGATGCTCACATAAGAATAAGAGTTGAAACGCACAAGAGAGCATCATGAAGCAAATATCAAATACATTTAAGTCTAACCCTCTTCTTATGCATAGGCATCTTGTAAGAAAATAAATCAACGAAGCATAAAGCATTAACTATAGGAAGGTAAAGCAAGTGCAACTTCAAAACTTTTAGCATAAAGAGAGGTGTTTTAGTAACATGAGAACTCCGACAACCACATTTTCCTCTCTCATAATAATTTTCAGTAGCATCATGAACAAACTCAAAAATATAATTGTCACTTAAAACAGGCTTTTCATGATCTACAAGCACATAATTTTGGTCCATCTAAAAAATAGTGGGATTAAACCCACTTTCAATAGCATTATAATTTTTATCATCAAGTAATCTAGGACCATCGTCAAGAGCTTTATCATATAGACTTTATAAGCACAACTCTTCATTATCATGCATCTCAATGGTTGGAGTAAATAAAGGATTATCATAAGATTTATCAATATAGCACGGATTATCATATATAACAAGATCATTTTTATCAAAAAGGATGTTTCAAATGAATCAATGGGATCATAGCATTCATTCTCCTTTTGTGAGGAAGGAGAACAGTCAAATAATGTATGAGTTAGAGAGTTAATCTCATTAGAAGGTAGGCATGGGTAGCTAATCCATTCTTCCTCCTTCTGTTCGTCACTCTCCTCCTCTTTTTCATCCAATGGGCTTACAATTCCAGAAATTTCTTCTTCCATAGGCTCCTAGATGGCATTAGTCTCTTCTTTTGGGGGAGATAAACCCTTAAGATATTCAGTAATATAAGCATTATCATCTTTGTAATTATCCATGCAATATCTAAGTATAGCAAAGCTTTTAGTTTTATAAGGACCATCATCAACATTTTCAAACAAAGAAGCAATTTCATAAGCACCCTTCCAAGCAACAAATTCTTCAATTTCTTCCACATCATAAAAATCATAGTTTCCCTTAGCATAAGACGATAAGGTTTCATTAGCATTGCAAGCACATTGGAAAGGAAGGTGTTCAAAATTCAAGCAGCATGAAGATTCATCACAACAATAAGATATGTCATATTTAAAGCACAAGTCTCTATCATAATTGTTCAGTTGATTTATTATTTTCCATAAGTGTATCCCTTTTTAGACAAGCAGTATTCCTTATAATATTCTTTTTGTTCCTCTGTGAACCCTCCTTGCCAATAAGATCTAGTTTCAAAGAAGTTAACCATTGAGAACAAGTAAATAACTAAGCATACTAAGAAAACAAAAATAGAGACTACACTAATTTTTTTGGGTTTTAAAATTTTGAAACAGGAAAATAAACTAAACAAGAAATAAAGCAAGCAAGACAAAAGCAAAGTAAAGAGATTGAGAGTATGAGACTCCCGTTGCTGCAGCTCCAAAGTCCCCGGCAATGGTGCCAGAAAACTGCTTGATGTGTGCTGGCAGAGTTGGGTGGTGCCCCAAGCGAAGGCGGAATTGTAGCTAGTAGCAGTTTTCCCTCGTTTAACGAACCAAGGTTTATCGAACCAGTAGGACTTTGAAATCAACAACGAGGTGAATGTTGAAGATATCTGGCGCTTTACCTTCAGCAGACGTGGACCTGCACACACACAACCAAAATACTTTGCCCCCAACGGCGGAAAGGTTGTCAATCTTTCCGGTCTCGCAGAAAATAAAGCGGTTAATTGTATGATGAAATAGATGAAATAATGAAAAGTGACCAGAGGAGTAATGATGATGAAAATCAAGTAAACGAGGTTGTAAACAATGTAAAAAAGATGGACCGGGGGCCATGGGTTCACTAGTGAAGTCTCTCAAGTAAATAAAATATGCATGTGATGGGTGAACGAATTTCAGCTAGGCAATTGACAAGATCATGACACAAACCCAATTTAGCTATGACATAAAGGACATGATAATATTTATGGAGGCATCACGACAAGGAACAAAGACCGTTGAGTCCAACTACGTCTTTGTCTAAAAAGTCCACTGCGGGATCGCTATCCAGCCTATCACCCAACGGTATTAAGTTGCAAGCAACAGACAATTGCATTAAGTAAAGTGCATGAAGTAAGCAATACTAATATCAAAAGAGACATTAAGACCGCTGTTTTACCCTTAGTAGCAACAACACACCCTCGCCCTTAGACGTTTCTGTCACTCGTGCCCAGTAACAAAAGGGGGCATGAACCCACTATCTAGCATAAATACCCTCTCTTGGAGATACACACAATCACTTGGACAAAGTAACTACGCACATCGGAGAGCATGCAAGAACATAAATAACCATATAAGAATCATGCACAATCTGAGCATAACTTCATAATCTATCGGATCCCAGCAAACACATCACATAGCATTACAATAATCGATCTTGATCATGTTAGGCAGCTCACAAGATCATAAGACATGAAGCACAAGAGAACGAGACTACCAACTACCTACTGCCATGGACCCGTAGTCCAAGGTGAGACTACTCACAACTCATCCCGGAGGAAGGCATGGCGATGAAGAGCCCTCCGGGATCGATCTCCCCTCCGACAGAGTGCCGGGATCAGCTTCAGATTGGACCCCGAACTACGGTTTTCGGTGACGACGCGTCGGGGTCGAGTTTCTGGAAAATAATGGCCACCTCGATGTTTTTAGGTCAAAAGGCAATTTATAGGCGTCAGAGGGGGTCGAGGAGACGCCTGAGGGGCAGGGGCGGGTCCCACCCGCGCCTCAGGCTGGGCTCGCGGCAGGAGGCCATCCCTGCCCTCAGGGTCGCCTCTGGTGACCCCCTTCGGACTCCGTCTTCGTTTGGCATAAAAATAATCTCCGTAAATTTTGGTCCAATTCCGAGAATATTTCTAGAAGCAAATTCTAAAACAAAAACACAACAAAAACAGGGAACTGGCACTGGGCATCTTGTCAATATGTTAGTCCGATAAAATGCATAAAAATGATATAATTGATAGTAAAAACATGTGACAAAATCATAAAACTAGCATGGATCACTCAAAAATTATAGATACATTTGAGACATATCAAATATTGTGTCATGATCAGGAACCTATGCAGTTTGTGAAACTCCCGCACATGAATTTCTAGGGATCTGACTAGAAGCGTCTTCTGGGAGTCTCCTTTGAGGCTTGCAAGGATAGTTGCATGAATGACTGCACCTGCAAAGGCTTTCGGTACCAGCAAGGTGCAGGGTCATGCTACCCAAAAGCTCTCCTTTTCAACGGAAAGAGTTGTGCGACACCCAGTGTGCGGACAATCAATCTCAAGCTTCCTGCTAGGTTCAGTGTTTCACATACACCTATTCCTCAGTCCAATGTGTTGGATCCTGTGCCGCCTAGACTGCATTGCGACCAGATGAGCGCTGGAGTCAGACATCCATTTCTAGATGTGCAACAAATTGGTGATGAAGAATCAAAGTGGATCTACTTCTTCAGTTTCACAGTCGCAGTTTTTGTTGTTGAGGTTTCTTCATAACATTTGCATGGTTCTTTGTCTTCAAAAGAGAGCTGAGGCCAACAGAAATGTGGGCAGCCGAGGAAGGCTACAAGGCGATGCCTAGCCATTTTCAAAGATACTGTTACAGAGAGCTTAAAAAGGCGACAAGAATGTTTGGAGTTGAGCTAGGAAGGGGAAGATCTGAAGGGGTCGTTGCATAGAAAACAAAATTTTCCTACAAAACAAGCGGAAGAAACCCCACGATCTAGATCTATTAGACGAAGGTAGCGAAGGTGAGATCCAATATCTTACCCTTAAAGATCTAACAAACGCGTTTTGTCGGTATAGGGGTTGGCTAGTCGATCCCCGCAACTAGACTAATCTAGTCGCGAGGAGATGTATTTCCTTGAAGATCCAATCCGACAAAGTGCCGGAAGAGCAGCACCTCCGTGGTATCCACACGTACGGCTCGATGTAGACGTCCACTCCTTGATCCTGCAAGTGAGGAGGACGTGGCTAGATAGATCTCGGCACCACGACGGTTGTGGTGGATATGGTGGAGAAATTCCTGCAGGGCTTCCCCAAGCAGCTGCAGGAGAGAGGAGGGAGAGGAGAGGGAGGCCGGCGGCTAGGGTTCCATGGTGCTGCGCCCCAGCCCTCACCTCCTCCTTATATAGGAGTGAGGGGGCTGTGGGGGGCGCCCCAAATCCATCTAGGGCCGGCCAAGGGGGAAAACTTGCCCCCCAAGGCGCCCCCACCTTGCCTTGGCCGCATGGGCCTTGGGGACAAGGTGCGGCCAGCCCATGTGGGCTGCTGCACCTCCCCTCGGTCCATGTTGGCCCTTCCAGGTTCGTGGCCCCCAAGGTGGGGCCCTCCGGAACCTTCCGGAACCTTCTAGAATCTTCCGGTACTCTGCCGGAATTTTCCCGAACTTTTCCGGAACCCTGGAAACCACTTTCCTTATATGAAACTTTATCTCCGGACTCTTCCGGAGCTCCTCGTGATATCTAGGATCTCATCCGAGACACCGAATCAACATTTGATTACACCATTTACTTATCTCACTAAAACCCTAGCTACATCGAAGCCTTAAGTGTGTGACCCTACGGGTTCGAGAATATGCAGACATGATCCGATCAATAATCAATAGCGGGACCGGGATGCCCATATTGACTCCTACATATTCAACGAAGTTCCTTATTGATTGAACCATGATGCCGAATAATGATATGACTCTGTTATCAAGTGACTATAACAAGTCCATGGTTAGGAAACTCTAACCATCTCTTGACTAATGAACTAGTCCAGTAGAGGCTCACTAGGGACATCTGGTTGTTTATATTCCACACATGTATTATGTTTCCGGTTAATACAATTATAGCATGGATAATAAACTATTATCATAAACATGAATATGCTAATAAACCATTTTATTATTGCCTCTAGGGCATATTCCCAACAGGCTCCCACTTGCACTAGAGTCAATAATCTAGTTTATATTTTCTCGATCCAACACTCATGGTGTCTAACACTCATAAAGTCTCGGTGCTGATCATGTTTGCTCGTGGAAGAGGTTCTGTCCGTGTTCTATACTATACAGTTCTTTATGTTCTTTACAAAACATTAACGTCACCTAATTGACATTAATTTATCATCTCATGATAAACCTATTATCATCACATGATAATTCTCATCATCACATGATGAATATAATATATTTGGTTAAAGAGTGAGATTTTTCGTTTCCATTATGCCTAAATGATGTATGATCAATCAAAAGGAACTTTCACATAGCATGTGCGCCTGGAACTCACTCACTCCTGAAACAAAATTTCTCAAACCATAATATTATATCTTTTAATCCTTGAATTAACCATATACTCCTATATGTTGTAGACTCAACAGTGCTATACTTTTCACTTCGATATTTCCGATCATGCTTTCGCTGCGCTTCTGCCTTTATGAGATTTCCAATCTAGTTTGGTGTCAGGACTTAAACTAAGTCTACCATTCTCTAGATTCAATTATCTCATCTCCATGTTGAAACGACTCCTCATTTCTAACATGTTCTTCTAACCAAGAACTTGGGTCACATATCGTCAAATACAAACACATGGTTCTTATATGTTTAGTCCTATGAACAATTCATAGCGAATTCTAACATATCCTCCAACCATCATTTTTGTACTGAGTTATCAACTCAATGTTTCACCTATTTCTCACAAGCAAATGAACCTTTGTTCACTTGTTCCATTTTGAACTCCTTCAAAATCTTACTTAGGTTAAACATCCTGACATAATGTTTATCAAACATATCTATCCACCATAGATACATCTATCTCCATAGATATTTGACGTTCAATTTCTAACTTCACAAGTTATACGTTGGTTCCTGACTTATTTACAACATTTATGAAATCTCCATTTCACACAAACAAGATATTGTAAACTCCCACTCAAATATACACCATACACATATTAAATTGTGAAACCACTTTGGCTCCCACTCAGAAATATGTTATCTCTATATTTGACCATGATTAACTAGCTCCCACTCAAACATATGTCTCCACATATTTTGATCTTGGAAAATAGTTTCTGCTCTAACTTAATATATGTCACCACATATTATAATTAGATCCCACTCAGTTTCTTATGCACTTTCTCGATATTTTGGACACCTCCAAAATTCTTAATTAACTTTTAAAATTCGAGAACTCATATACGAAACGCTAGTACTTTGCTAGCTTTAAGTTTTATTTATTCTCTACAAAACCCCTTTTGAGGAATAAATATGTGAAACACTACTTTCACAAAATCAAGTAACAATTACTTTGTGATTTAAACTTAACATAGGATGACTCTTAGTCATTTTCGTATTTAAGGCTTCTATTTCTTCTTTGTAGTTTCGTAGGTATGTCTTGTTTCTCAAACATGACAAGTAAATCATGAATATTATTTTGTATCTTGACAAAATTTAATATTCTTGAATCCTACTTTTCTTTAGACAAGCTAAACCGAAATTCAATGATCACCATCATTAATTCCTTCATGTGTCAAGTTTTAACTAACAGAGCACTTTACTTATGTGCCACTTGATACATAAACAAGGAAGGTTTCAACTTTTCGATTTATTCCATAAATTCTTTTATCAATGAAACCTTTTCACGATAACCCACTAAAACACTTAGCACAACCAACAAATTGGTTTGCCCCTTTTAGTCTCATATTGTGGAATTACATTCATAGTCATACTTATGAATATACTACAACATTATTCGCAATGGTCTCTAATTATCTCATAATTAACGAACCACCTTTCTCATAACTCATATGAAAAATTTATGCGAATCACATATAGACCCTTATTTCTAAATAGAGTGTTTATCAAATAAATCTAAATGCTATTATTAAACCCCGAAGTAAAACCCTTCTTTGAGACCACACAATATCGAATAGTACGTGATTACGATATCTTAGGATATATCAAATGCCTTTGAAATATTCTAAACATTGTAATTTGTGATAACACTTGTCACAAGTCCACATACCAACATATAACTCAAATATTTCGTCTCTTTTGATCAATCATAAGACTCAATTTTCTTGTTAACTTAATATCCTAAACTCCAGAATTTTATTTGATCTCATCAAATATCAAAACTTGGACAAATACATCTATTTACTCATATCATTTATGATGGAGTGCACAAAATAATGACATCTAACATTTGCTTAAAATACAACCAACACTTGTGTTTTATTTTCGGCAACTCATGACACACTTCCAAAGGGTGGCATTTTAGTCATACTCCTTCAATAAGGCGCATTGATAAAACATCAAAATGTTTATTCAATCTTTTGCACGACTAAAACAATTGTCATTATTAAGTTTTGGATATCTTTAGTATGTCTCTTATTTATAAATGTTCAACCAATTTATCATCTAGATTATAATAAGAATAATACACTTATAATCGAAAACTTGTGATTTCCAAAAAGGATCACTCATGAAATAGAACAACCATTGTCTTTAACATGAATAACCGTCTCACATAAGCAAGACACACTAATTAAAATCACACTTAATTCGATTACAAAACTTATTCAAATCCTCTAATCCAAATGATAACTGTAGAGACAGATCGTTGCCAGCATCAACTCCTTGATTGCCATCATTCCGCAACGTCTTCCCATATCCTTTATGCAAATCTCAAGCATCAGGTTCTATTTTCATAAAACTGAATGAGTATCAAATACTTATCGAAACCGCCACAATTGCAATTTGGACTTAAACACTTATAACTTGTATATCATTATATACTTTCTGTATTGTCAACTTCTCTTGCTATGGGTTCCACTTTGACATGACGCAGCCAAGACACAAACTCACAGAAAGTGATCAAATCCCTTCCCATGACATAGTCTCCGGCATAATTCTTGAAGCTGGGGAGAAGCTAGCGTAGCACCCCATCTATCGCGAAATCGTCATTCATCTCGTGGTTCCAAACATCTACCAGAGTATAATCATCGTATGCATTTTCCTCAGGTGTTGTTCCAAGCAAGTGTTCTCTTCGATCTTGAGTGAAAGAAAAACCGTTCAGACATTCGAACCTTACAATTCTAACTTGTGCTGAAAAACTATTTTTCAGCTCATCAACAATCTCCATTGCAATCAAGTTCTTGAATTGTCTACTTAGGTCAGAATTCATGAAGGTGCACATCATCCACTTGACTTTCAAGTAGGTGGTNGAAATTCCTGCAGGGCTTCCCCAAGCAGCTGCAGGAGAGAGGAGGGAGAGGAGAGGGAGGCCGGCGGCTAGGGTTCCATGGTGCTGCGCCCCAGCCCTCCCCTCCTCCTTATATAGGAGTGAGGGGGCTGTGGGGCGCCCCAAATCCATCTAGGGCCGGCCAAGGGGGGAAACTTGCCCCCAAGGCGCCCCCACCTTGCCTTGGCCGCATGGGCCTTGGGGACAAGGTGCGGCCAGCCCATGTGGGCTGCTGCACCTCCCCTCGGTCCATGTTGGCCCTTCCAGGTTCGTGGCCCCCAAGGTGGGGCCCTCCGGAACCTTCTAGAATCTTCCGGTACTCTGCCGGAATTTTCCCGAACTTTTCGGAACCCTGGAAACCACTTTCCTTATATGAAACTTTATCTCCGGACTCTTCCGGAGCTCCTCGTGATATCTAGGATCTCATCCGAGACACCGAATCAACATTTGATTACACCATTTACTTATCTCACTAAAACCCTAGCTACATCGAAGCCTTAAGTGTGTGACCCTACGGGTTCGAGAATATGCAGACATGATCCGATCAATAATCAATAGCGGGACCGGGATGCCCATATTGACTCCTACATATTCAACGAAGTTCCTTATCGATTGAACCACGATGCCGAAGATTCTTAATCTCGTATACGATTCCCTTTGTCTCACCGATATATAACTTGCCCGAGATTCGATCGTCGATATCTCCATATCTAGTTTCATCTCGTTACCTGGCAAGTTCTCTTTACTCGTCCATAATATAGGATCTCCGTGATTAACACTTAATCACATGGTTGCAACCTTTCTGATGCTATATTACCGAGAGGGCCCAGAGATATCTTTTCCGTCACAAGGAAGGACAAATCCCACTCTTGATTCATGTCAGCCAACAAATACCATCGGAGATACCTCAAAGCCACCTTTATAATCACCCAGTTACAAAGTGACATTTGATGTCCACAAAGCATTCCTCCAGTAAACGGGAGTGACATAATCTCATGGTCTAAGGAAACTATACTTGGCATACTAAAAGTGTTGGCAACAAAACTGTGTGACACGATCAATTGCAATTCTTTATTATCGGGTCTTGTCCATCACATCATTACTCCTAATGATATGACTCCGTTATCAAGTGACTATAATAAGTCCATGGTTAGGAAACTTTAACCATCTCTTGACTAACGAACTAGTCCAGTAGAGGCTCACTAGGGACACCTAGTTGTTTATATTCCACACATGTATTATGTTTCCGGTTAATCAATTTCAGCATGGATAATAAACTATTATCATAAACATGAATATGCTAATAAACCATTTTATTTATTGCCTCTAGGGCATATTCCCAACAGTCTCCCACTTGCACTAGAGTCAATAATCTAGTTTACATTTTCTCGATCCAACACTCATGGTGTCTAACACTCATGAAGTCTCGGTGCTGATCATGTTTGCTCGTGGAAGAGGTTCTGTCTGTGTTCTGTACTATACAGTTCTTTATGTTCTTTGCAAAACATTAACGTCACCTAATTTGACATTACTTTATCATCTCATGATAAACCTATTATCATCACATGATAATTCTCATCATCACATGATGAATATAATATATTTGGTTAAAGAGTGAGATTTTCCGTTTCCATTATGCCTACATGACGTACGATCAATCAAAGGAACTTTCACATAGCATGTGCGCCTGGAACTCACTCACTCTTGAAACAAAATTTCTCAACCATAATATTATATCTTTTAATCCTTGAATTAACCATATACTCCTATATGTTGTAAACTCAACAGTGCTATACTTTTCACTTCGATATTTCCGATCATGCTTTCGCTGCGCTTTTGCCTTTATGAGATTTCAAATCTAGTTTGGTGTCAGGACTTCAAACAAGTCTACCATTCTCTAGATTCAATTATCTCATCTCCATGTTGAAATGACTCCTCATTTCTAACATGTTCTTCTAACCAAGAACTTGGGTCACATATCGTCAAATACAAACACATGGTTCTTATATGTTTAGTCCTATGAACAATTCATAGCGAATTCTAACATATCCTCCAACCATCATTTTTGTACCGAGTTATCAACTCAATGTTTCACCTATTTCTCACAAGCAATGAACCTTTTTCACTTGTTCCATTTTGAACTCCTTCAAATCTTACTTAGGTTAAACATCCTGACATAATGTTTATCAAACATATCTATCCACCATAGATACATCTATCTCCATAGATATTTGACATTCAATTTCTAACTTCACAAGTTATACGTTGGTTCTTGACTTATTTACAACATTTATGAAATCTCCATTTCACACAAACAAGATGTTGTAAACTCCCACTCAAATATACACCATACACATATTAAATTGTGAAACCACTTTGGCTCCCACTCAGAAATATGTTATCTCTATATTTGACCATGATTAACTAGCTCCCACTCAAACATATGTCTCCACATATTTTGATCTTGGAAAATAGATTCTGCTCTAACTTAATATATGTCACCACATATTATAATTAGATCCCACTCAGTTTCTTATGCACTTTCTCGATATTTTGGACACCTCCAAAATTCTTAATTAACTTTTAAAATTCGAGAACTCATATACGAAACGCTAGTAGTTTGCTAGCTTAAGTTTTATTTATTCTCTACAAAACCCCTTTTGAGGAATAAATATGTGAAACACTACTTTCACAAAAACAAGTAACAATTACTTTGTGATTTAAACTTAACATAGGATGACTCTTAGTCATTTTCGTATTTAAGGCTTCTATTTCTACTTTGTAGTTTCGTAGGTATGTCTTGTTTCTCAAACATGACAAGTAAATCATGAATATTATTTTGTATCCTGACAAAATTTAATATTCTTGAATCCTACTTTTCTTTAGACAAGCTAAACCGAAATTCAATGATCACCATCATTAATTCCTTCATGTGTCAAGTTTTAACTAACAGAGCACTTTACTTATGTGCCACTTGATACATAAACAAGGAAGGTTTCAACTTTTCGATTTATTCCATAAATTCTTTTATCAATGAAACCTTTTCACGATAAACCACTAAAACACTTAGCACAACCAACAAATTAATTGGTTTGCCCCTTTTAGTCTCATATTGTGGAATTACATTCATAGTCATACTTATGAATATACTACAACATTATTCGCAATGGTCTCTAATTATCTCATAATTAATGAAACCACCTTTTCTCATAACTCATATGAAAAATTTATGCGAATCACATATAGACCCTTATTTCAAAATAGAGTGTTTATCAAATAAATCTAAATGCTATTATTAAACCCCGAAGTAAAAACCCTTCTTTGAGACCACACAATATCGAATAGTGCGTGATTACGATATCTTAGGATATATCAAACGCCTTTGAAATATTCTAAACATTGTAATTTGTGATAACACTTGTCACAAGTCCACATACCAACATATAACTCAAATATTTCGTCTCTTTTGATCAAATCATAAAGACTCAATTTTCTTGTTAACTTAATATCCTAAACTCCAGAATTTTATTTGATCTCATCAAATATCATAACTTGAACAAATACATCTATTTACTCATATCATTTATGATGGAGTGCACAAAATAATGACATCTAACATTTTCTTAAAATACAACCAACACTTGTGTTTTATTTTCGGCAACTCATGACACACTTCCAAAGGGTGGCATTTTAGTCATACTCCTTCAATAAGGCGCATTGATAAAACATCAAAATGTTTATTCAATCTTTAGCATGACTAAAACAATTGTCATTATTAAGTTTTGGATATCTTTAGTATGTCTCATATTTATAAATGTTCAACCAATTTATCATCTAGATTATAATAAGAATAATACACTTATAATCGAAAACTTGTGATTTCCAAAAAGGATCACTCATGAAAATAGAACAACCATTGTCTTTAACATAAATAACCGTCTCACATAAGCAAGACACACTAATTAAAATCACACTTAATTCGATTACAAAACTTATTCAAATCCTCTAATCCAAATGATAAATGTAGAGACAAATCGTTGCCAGCATCAACTCCTTGATTGCCATCATTCCGCAACGTCTTCCCATATCCTTTATGCAAATCTCAAGCATCAGGTTCTGTTTTCATAAAACAGAATGAGTATCAAATACTTATCGAAACTGCCACAATTGCAATTTCGACTTAAACACTTATAACTTGCATATCATTATATACTTTCTGCATTGTCAACTTCTCTTGCTATGGGTTCCACTTTGACATGGCGCAGCCAAGACACAAACTCACAGAAAGTGATCAAATCCCTTCCCATGACATAGTCTCCGGCATAATTCTTGAAGCTGGGGAGAAGCTAGCGTAGCACCCCATCTATCGCGAAATCGTCATTCATCTCGTGGTTCCAAACATCTACCAGAGTATAATCATCTTATGCATTTTCCTCAGGTGTTGTTCCAAGCAAGTGTTCTCTTCCATCTTGAGTGAAAGAAAAACCGTTCAGACATTCGAACCTTACAATTCTAACTTGTGCTGAAAAACTATTTTTCAGCTCATCAACAATCTCCATTGCAATCAAGTTCTTGAATTGTCTACTTAGGTCAGAATTCATGAAGGTGCACATCATCCACTTGACTTTCAAGTAGGTGGTTCAAAACCACTCCATGTACTCTTCATAGCTTGCAGAAATATTTGGGTATTCTTCTAATGGTTCATCTAACACGTAGAGCTGAGCATGGGTGTTTAGGACTTCTCTCAGACGCAGGTACCACTTAACAAAATTGACCCATCGAGACGTAGTTTTTCAGCAACGAACAGACTACCGTAGTCAACCACGATCTACAAGGATTTTGTAAAGACATCTTAAGGACTTTTGTTTATGATAATTTTAGTTCATCTTAATCAAAATTACTACATGAACTCCCACTAAACTTAACATCTCTCTGGTTGTTTAGTGACACACGATCCAAATCCACTACACCACAACCGATCATCACGTGAGATGATGTAGCTTCAAAGGTGAACATCACCATGTTGATCATATCATTCATATGACTCGTGTTTAACCTTTCGGTTCTTGTGTTCCGAGGCCATGTCTGTACATGCTAGGCTCGTCAAGGAAACCGTAGTATTTCCGCGTGTGTAAATCTGGCTTACACCCGTTGTATGTGAACGTAGAATCTATCACACCCGATCATCACGTGGTTCTTCGAAACGAAGAACTTTGGCAACGGTGCATACTAGGGGAGAACACATCTTGATATTAACGTGAGAGATCAACTTATCATGCTACCGTCGAGATCACATCTAAGCATAACAATAAGGTGCATAAAAGGATTAACATCACATGCAATTCATAATTGTGATATGATATGGCCTTTCTTCTTGTGCCTTTGATCTCCATCTCCAAAGCACCGGCATGATCTCCATCACCGGCATGATCTCCATCATTGTGGCGCCATCACCATGGTTGTCCACCAACTATTGCAACTACAACTAATGCTACTCTTAGCAATAAAGTAAAGCAATTACATGGTGATTCAATGACACGCAGGTCACATAAAATAATAGACAACCATATGGCTCCTACCGGTTGCCGTACTCATCAACATGCAAGTCGTGAAAGATTACAAACATGATCATTGCATACATTATCACAAATCACACATTGGCCATACCACATCACAAGACCCCTGCAAAAACAAGTTAGACGTCCTCTACTTTGTTTATGCAATTTTTTACGTGGCTTGGGTCAACGAGATAGAACTGTTCTAATCTACGCAAAACCACAACGGTGATATAGTAGTTGCTTATTTACTCATCCTTTTGAAAGGCCTTCCATTAAAAATTGCATCTTCACTAGAGCAAAAGAAACAGACACCCGCCAGCCACATATGCAGTACAAGTTGCTTGTCTGTCGTGGAACCGGTCTCTCGTGCGTGGACGGGTAAGGTTGGTCCGGGCCGCTTCAATCTCACAATACCGCAAAGACGCAAAGTGCACACGAGAAGGTACCAACATAAGATATCAATGCCCACAACTCCTTGTGTTCTAATCGCACCAACATCTACAAATAGATCTAGGCTCTGATACCACTGAAGGGGTCGTTGCATAGAAAACAAAAAATTTCCTACGAAACAAGCGGAAGAAACCCCACAATCTAGATCTATTAGACGAAGGTAGCGAAGGTGAGATCCAATCTCTTACCCTTGAAGATCGAACAAACGCGTTTTGTCGGTGCAGGGGTTGGCTAGTCGATCCCCGCAACTAGACTCATCTAGTCGCGAGGAGATGTATTTCCTCGAAGATCCAATCCGATGAAGCGCCGCAAGAGCAGCACCTCCGCGGTATCCACACGTATGGCTCGATGTAGACGTCCACTCCTTGATCCCGCAAGCGAGGAGGACGTGGCTAGATAGATCTCGGCACCACGACGGTTGTGGTGGATATGGTGGAGAAATTCCTGCAGGGCTTCGCCAAGCAGCTGCAGGAGAGAGGAGGGAGAGGAGAGGGAGGCCGGCGGCTAGGGTTCCATGGTGCTGCGCCCCAGCCCTCCCCTCCTCCTTATATAGGCGTGAGGGGGCTGTGGGGGGCGCCCCAAACCCATCTAGGGCCGGCCAAGGGGGGAAACTTGCCCCCCAAGGCGCCCAATTAGGGTTAGGGTTGCCCCCACCTTGCCTTGGCCGCATGGGCCTTGGGGACAAGGTGCGGCCAGCCCATGTGGGCTGCTGCACCTCCCCTCGGTCCATGTTGGCCCTTCCAGGTTCGTGGCCCCCAAGGTGGGGCCCTCCGGAACCTTCCGGAACCTTCTAGAATCTTTCGGTACTCTGCCGGAATTTTCCCGAACTTTTCCGGAACCCTGGAAACCACTTTCCTTATATGAAACTTTATCTCCGGACTCTTCCGGAGCTCCTCGTGATATCTAGGATCTCATCCGAGACACCGAATCAACATTTGATTACACCATTTACTTATCTCACTAAAACCCTAGCTACATTGAAGCCTTAAGTGTGTGACCCTACGGGTTCGAGAATATGCAGACATGATCCGATCAATAATCAATAGCGGGACCGGGATGCCCATATTGACTCCTACATATTCAACGAAGTTCCTTATCGATTGAACCACGATGCCGGAGATTCTTAATCTCGTATACGATTCCCTTTGTCTCACCGATATATAACTTGCCCGAGATTCGATCGTCGATATCTCCATATCTAGTTTCATCTCGTTACCTGGCAAGTTCTCTTTACTCGTCCATAATATAGGATCTCCGTGATTAACACTTAATCACATGGTTGCAACCTTTCTGACGCTATATTACCAAGAGGGACCAGAGATATCTTTTCCGTCACAAGGAAGGACAAATCCCACTCTTGATTCATGTCACCCAACAAATACCATCGGAGATACCTGAAAGCCACCTTTATAATCACCCAGTTACGAAGTGACGTTTGATGTCCACAAAGCATTCCTCCGGTAAACGGGAGTGACATAATCTCATGGTCTAAGGAAACTATACTTGGCATACTAAAAGTGTTGGCAACAAAACTGTGTGACACGATCAATTGCAACTCTTTATTATCGGGTCTTGTCCATCACATCATTACTCCTAATGATATGACTCCGTTATCAAGTGACTATAACAAGTCCATGGTTCGGAAACTCTAACCATCTCTTGACTAACGAACTAGTCCGGTAGAGGCTCACTAGGGACATCTGGTTTTTATATTCCACACATGTATTATGTTTCCGGTTAATACAATTATAGCATGGATAATAAACTATTATCATAAACATGAATATGCTAATAAACTATTTTATTATTGCCTGTAGGGCATATTCCCAACAAGATCAGGTGATGTGTATAAAGGTATCCTAGAAGATGAAAGGTGGCTGTGAAGAAGGTCAAAAATATAAGTCGTGGAATGGAAGAGTTTCAAGCTGAGCTGAGTATCACTGGGATGATTAACCACATGAAACTGGCTAGAATCTGGGGTTTTTGCTTAGAAAAGTCACACAGGCTGTTGGTATGTGAGTACGTGGACAACGGATCACTGGCAAACATTTTGTTCAAAGATGGAAATATTGTGCTGGAATGGAAGCAAAGGTTCAATATCACATTTGGTGTCGCCCAAGGATTGGTCTATCTTCACCACGAGTGCCTAGAATGGGTCATCCATTGTGATGTGAAACCTGAGAACATATTGTTGGACACAAACTTTGAGCCTAAGATCACTGACTTTGGGTTGGCGAAGTTGCTAAACAGAGCTATGTCCAGTCAGAACAAGTTGCAGGTGCGAGGAACGATAGGTACATAGCTCCTGAGTGGGTTTCTGGCCTTCCAATCACAGCGAAAGTCGATGTGTGCAGTTATGGAGTTGTGCTGCTTGAGCTTTTCTCTACGGCAAGAGTTTCGGAGTTGGCTATTGTCTTCATGTGTGAGTAGTTTCATTAGTTCTTGGGGAGATGGGGAAACCGTAGCAATATTATGAATTGAGATAAAGATGCAATGTTTTCTATTGGTCGTCTGATGGCAACAATCCTCATCATATTTGTGTGCAGTCGATCGCACCAAATATTTTCCTACGGGTCATGAATCGGTTGTTAACGCTATTGTGAGCTAGGAGGTTACACTGGGGTATACAATGATAGAAGGTCGCCTCTCCTCCTTGCTGATCATTAGTGTGGGGATAACGGGGATTCACAGTTCCTAAACCACATCAACGGGGAAACTCTTAATTAGTAGAACAATGAGGCACATCGTTTATGATCTGGGTTAGTAGTGGTTGTGAGTAGTGTGTTGCCTAGAGGACCTCAGGGCACACTAATATACGGAGCTCCGCCCTCATACGACATAGAAGAGAAAAATATATATCATGCTTACTCAATTTATAAGAAAAGCTAGTAGTAGAACCAAACCTTCCCAAGAACGCCTTTATCCCTATTGTAGTTCCAACCATTTTTCGTTCATCGTTCCGTTCTCATTTTAATTTTAGTTTATTTTATTTTACAGTTTAGTCATTTCACATTCAACACCAGCACCATTTCTCCACACCTATTTGCTTAACTAGATTTGAAGACAATTTGCAGGAACAATCGAGATAAGCGACAAAAACTATTAACACAAGACCATTTCCTCAGCTCCATCGTGGTTCGATACTCTTACTTCAAAACTAGCTACAGTGTTCTGTGCACTTGCAGTCATCAACAGTGAATCTTGAAAAGATTTGTTGAATCTTCAGTTAAAAGCTCAAATATAGTTGTGCAGACAGAATCTGTTAAAAGCAAGACCGGTAGTTCCTACTCTAGTAGTAGAACTTGTGTAGATAATTACTGGACCAATCAGAATCATGAAGTACACTTGTTAGTATTGGCTTGAGACTGAGACGATGTCGCACTATCAACATCCGAATAAGGATGAGCACTAATGGTTGCTCATAACAAATGAGTAACATGATGATTATTCGTATGGCTTATGACATGTCAAAATAGTTGACAAGTTGAAGTGTTGACTACAATTATGATTGAGAATCTGTAGCAAAGCCAAAAGGGTAAATTCGGCCACACAGCATGTCGTTGTCGACCTTCCCGCTCGCTCTTCTTTGGCCAAGTTGTTGGCTCTGGCCGAGCTCGTCATCCCCGCCTTCGAAGCACGCCGCCATTGTCCTTCTCCAGCCACACGCTCCAGCCAAGCCGGTCCCTGTCCCTCCGGCACATCCGTCAAGCTTGCACGTGCACACTTGCGTCCCTGACTCCGAGCTCAGCCGCAATGACCACCAACGATGACTCCAACCGCCTTGCGCCACAAAGTTCGCGAGGACGTTAACCCTGGCCGTAGTCGCCCAGCTCCGACCGGCCGTGCTCGTCGTTGCCCTTTTTTTGTTTTCTGAAATCTTATATTTACTAATTGGAGGCACCATACGAGGCTCCATGTTAATCCTCACAATCTAAGAAAATTGACCATCAGATCTATGTATTAATTATTTACAACGTTGATGAAATCTGAAGAGTCCTCTCAACTGTCCCACCACAATTCACGTGATCACAAGTAAAAAAAAACATGAGATCAACTGCGATTAACCTTCTGATTTCCTTTGGCGTTATCTAGACTGTTGAGTCCCGTATCCTTTGGAACCAAAGCCCTGCTGCGTTGTTGGCGAAAAATCTGCAATCCTCTAGGTAATCTGGTTGTGTATCCCTCGATCTCCCCCACGGCCACCTCCTCCAATGTACACCTCCATCGACTCAATTGGCAGTCGTCGAATCATCTTCATACAGAGAGAGCAGCTGCCGTCGTCGGGAAACTAGAGCGGACTCTTCACAGTTCGGACTCTTCACAGTTCTCCTCTCATCCTCCTCCTTGTGCTACCTACATGAGCAAGGGCTCTTTGTTGGTAACAGTCCACAAGTGCATCCTCAGCTTTTTTAGAAGAAATTGGGCAGAAGAAACCTGTGTATATTATAGTTTACTTGGTGTAGTTATGTAATCAGGTCACATCAATCGAAAGAGGAGAGGAGGGCTCTGGATGTGAAGATGGGAGAGGAAGGATGTGGATGTTGTGCTAATCATGAATTATAGCAAAGAGGAGAGGATATCCAGAGTTGTCCGTGCGGCGAGGCTGCCAATATCTGTTCTTTCCGATAGGTTCCAGCCGTCAATCCCCAAGCGATTGCTAGGTTTTCGTTTGACCCGAATCATGGAGGATATCTAGAGAATTATGTTTTGCAGGAATAAATTCCGTCAGTTGATGGTGATTCGGGTCAAGTGATCAACCAAGCATTACCTAGATGCAATTCGTTTTCTCTCTTATTAAGATAAATTCCATGAGTGACGATTCCTGGCATCCTGCTTCGGGGTGGAGTTTGGATTGTTGAGACTTGATCTGATATATGTTACGGATGTTCTATCCTCAAATCGTTTGTGATTTTGTCTTTTTTCAGGAATCTAGCACCCTCACAAAGAGTTATATGGAGCAGGCCAGTCCAAATATATATGCAGATAGCATCCATGCAGCCATGCTAATCTCTTCCAACATGTAAGTCTCCTGATGATTTTTGTAGTACATAGAGCGTGCGTGCATAGAGGATATGCAAATTAATAACGCAATACAAAAGAGGACTCGGTGTATTGTTCAGTATTTTGTGTTACTCCTGTATCTTTGTACTACTTAATTACTAAAGAATACTATAAGTATAAATTAACACTTAGAAAGTATGGGCAGATCTGGCTACGTAGATTATCAAAGGAAAGTTTCAGCGATGATGTAAGTGCACATGTTTTGATGTCCGTGCAACTGTGTTAAAGTCGGCAATTTCCTAAGTGAGCATTCCCTGAAGAGGAAGAAATATGCATGAAGATTATGTACTCCTTTCGATTAAAATAAATAGCTGCGAGAGTTATGATTTCATCGCAAGAAGTAATGGTACATGTAGTTTACCAAATTACGTCCCTATATTTTCTCCTAGAAAATCCAATCCTCCAAGTTATCCTGTCACAAAAAATATCCAAGAAGTAAAACCGGGTATTTTTTAACAAGAATTAAAATAAATTGTAAAACTATAGACTTGAAGTTCACAAGTGGAATTTGAATACATGAGAAGATAAATGCAAGAGGGAAATCGTAGTAATATTGTTTAGTTAGAATTGTGATTTTATCGCACAGATAGGTAAAGTTCTATTTAATCTGTCTATTTATGTACATATATCTGTTGCAACTTTCACATTCCAAGTTATAATATACAAACTTAAATATTCAAAGCATGCATTCGTAACAAAAATCTTAATACTGGAAATAGAAATCTGTAGTACAATCTAATAGGTCCGGCATAATTTTAAGTAAGACGTCGTTTATCTACAACCTGTGTACATATGTAATTCAACTACCCAAAACAAAATTCCTGAGTAATGAATTATTTTGAGTGCTATTCTAATGAAGTACAGAAAAAGTGCTATTTTAATATATCAGGAACTGCATATGAAAACTAAAGTATTACCGCATAAAAATAATCCATCACCATAGATATTGATTGTCAATACAGTAAGGGTGTACTATGACAGAAGTGTATGTATTGGAGACACCTCCTTCATTATTTAAGTAGCCATTACTGCAAATAAAATTCTAAAAATTACAACATATTTTTTATGTAAAATATTATATTGTAGCCCGTGCGAATGCACGGGTTGATAACTAATCACGTCCAATATCAATCCATGACCAATCACATCCTCCATTCACCCATTGGACAACGTTGGAAGATGAAACTGCAGCGTAGCTTCCTTGGTCATCCAGAGATTGATTTTGCATATTACTTCTCAACCTTGGTTTAATCCTATCATGCTGGCATAATTGATAGGTGCAAAAGCATTGCTCTTAGATTATTAGCCTCACAGCATGAAACCATAGAAACCTCATTGCGTCAAAAATAAGTTTTCGTCGTGTCAGTATACCTATCTGAATCTTATTTTGGACATCTCGGAAAAAAAATCTTAGGGTATTGGCCTCACAACATGAAACCATAATATCTGCGTCTAACAAAAGTTATTTGTTGTGCCTATATACCTGCAAACATCATGCTTTGAATTGACCTTTTCATACAGTCCAAGTAGGGCCGGGATTCAATTCATCAAAGACGTGGACGTGCTTCCACATATCAAACTCAAGCACCTCTTCTAAGTCGTTTTGGAGGATTACCCAGATTGTTCAGTCTACTTCTCTCTGTTTCCCACAAGAAAAGTTACATATTTGTTTAGATGGATCCATCCTTTCAATATTATGCTCACCCAATGTTTAAATATGATATAAGCATCTTACAAGCACAAACTATACTCTATTCTAATGTAATTTCTTTGATAGTTCTGTTGCAGACTTGGAGTGTATATATTCCATTCAGGTCAAGAGGGGGGCAACTTAACAATAATTATTTGAAGCAACACGGGAGATTGAACACTTACATTTTTTTCTCACTGGTTAGTTTAAATGTCCTTCTTTTGTCGAATTGATGTACTAAATAATTAATTATATATGTGAGTTGTTTTCTATACATTTATATGCATCTGTTGTATGGAGCTAGGAGTTTTTTAGCAAGAGATGTAATGTAATTAGTATCTGACCTAGTAACATCAATGAACTTCAAAGAAATTTGTGTGTGCTGACTGAATACATGATGCTAAATTATACACACACGTGCATACTTTACAAAATATGACCGTGTATACATATATATCAGTTTAACCTAAGCGCCACTCTTCTCCTAACCTCCAACCATAGTGAGATGGATTCATTGTGTGGACTACAAAGTCATGCTGGATTGGATCATTGAGAGGTTAGGTTGGATTGGATCGTGGCTTCAATTCTGGCGTGGATGGAATGGTAGGTCATGTGGGAAGAGAAGGCTGGTGTGACGACGTGTTCAATCCGACAGGTATCCCGCCTCCGAATCCATCTCCGGCCGACTCCAGTTGTGCCCGCACAAGGTGGACAAGCCGTCTCTGCCTCCCACGACATGGCAGATTAAAATATTAGCGGCAGCCGGCCCAAAGTTTCTGAAGCCATGTCTAACAGGTTTGGCCGAGTGTGCTCCACTCAGAACTGATACCATTCTTGCTGATGCAGGTAAGCTAACGACCCAGCTCTCCATGTCAGATTATGTTAGATGTATGAGTATTGGTGTCGACAAAAATACGTTTTTTGACGGAGCAGTTTCAGAGCAGTCACACAGTATAAACATTCTCATGCTCATTAAGTTTAACACACATTATTCAGTCTTATTTGCATACACTCAAGGAGGCATCAATTGTTGTATCCTATCTTAATAATCCATATATTATTGTTTCTTTCTTTTCAAAGAAACACAGATCAGGTCTGGAAGTGCAATAAGACGAATTTAATAACCAGTTATAGACTAATGGTGATTTACCAGTTTAACCGCATATTGTATTATTGTATCTTTTTTCAGTTCGTACTAGCATGTAGTGTCCTGATTCCTTAAGATGTCTTGCTCTTTGAACCTTATAAGTTCTTGAAGGTAAAGACGTACTGCTTAAAATGTTGATCAACTTTTAATTAGATCTCCCTGTTGACAAAATCTTGAATTTGAGAACTATGTACTGTCCACTTTTTGATATCCACGATCTTATTTAATTTGCTTGATTGGTTAGGCCTAAACACTCCCTGCAAATGTAGCTCCATTGTTCCCAGCGGGAGGGATTAAATTCAAACCCCTAGAGTCCCTACATCTATACTAATATAAAAAGAGAGAGAGGGGGTATGATCCAAACGATCTGGGCCATCTAAACTTCATCCAACGCCTCACGTTCCATCAATGATGAGGTGCTCATCAAAATCACGCACCGCACCGCTCAAAAAAAAAATTTATTGCCCGCACCGCCCGCATCCAAAGTCAACTTCCCGTCGATCTCCTTCCCGTCGATCAAAGCACCCGCCCCCTCCCCCGATCCCCTCCTCTTCTTCCCGCGCCGCCGTCGACCTCCTTCTCCCCCGGCGCCGCCTCCTTGGATGGCAACTGCAGGTCATCCCGGTGTGGGTCAAATCAAGGCAACCGTCGGTCACCTTCGTGCGAGGCTCGCCGCCGGAGCCCTTGGCCGCTCTGCCTCCAGAGCCGGGAGCCGCGAGCCTCGCCTCCATCTCCCCTGGGCCCTCGCCGTCGGAGCCGGGAGCCGCGAGCCTCGCCCCTGATCGCTCCGCCGCCGGAGCTGCGGGCTTCACCTCCATCGCTTCTGGCCGCGTGCTGGAGAGGACGGCATCGCTGCCGCCGAACTGCACGCGGGAGGCCGACGCTGATGCCAAAGCCGCACCGCCCGGGACAGGACAACGCTACCTCCACACTACACACGGGAGGACGAAACCGACGCACTGCACGACGCCCGTCTAAGGTATGTTCATGAACATGCAAGGTTATGTGATATGGCCCTAATGGTGTCATTTGGTACTATTGATCTGTGCTATCCTTCCTGCAATCCAACTGTCTAGCTGCTGTACCAGAATTACCTGCGAACAGTCCTACTTTCTTCCAACTGAACTAAAGCTCCTGGCTTGTTCCTAAAATTACGTTTTGGACCAGTGCCTGTTTTGAAATTCTAATCCGGTTAGATTTAAAGCTATGGAGAAAGTACTTTCTTATATTTGCACTCATGTCCTATCTACTTGCCTAGAATAACAATTGAAATCTGTCCTGGGTATGGCTTATGCCAGATGTGGTTGGAATTGCAGTCTTTCATGCACCATGGTATTGCTGAAACATCTGATATATTTGATTCAGTTGACCAATAGCATCATACATGAATGGGTAATTGATGATTTCCGTTGGCAATTTCCTGATGTTAAGTGTTGTTCTCACAGGATTCAGAGAGCAAGCTAATTGATCTTGGCAGGTTAGCAAATGTCTCTCCTTTTGATGATTTCCCTTGGCAATTTTCTCATGTTGAGTGTTGTTCTCACAGGATGATTCAGAGAGCAAGCCAATTGATCTTGGCAGGTTAGCAAATGTCTCTCCTTTGAGCTGTTGCAAGTGTTCCATTAGGATTTACATAAAAAAAATATGTATCTGTAGTGCCTAGCTTGTCCAGTACTTTTGAACATGAAAAGTTGCCATGAGAAGACCGTCAAATTTATTTTAGTATAACAGTCTGCATCTTGTTTTCTTACTGCCATGGCTTTGATTGAAGTTGTTTGAACCAATTAGTTTGCAGCTTACTAAAACTCTGGTT
The DNA here is from genome assembly GCA_012064385.1 of Puccinellia tenuiflora. Classification (NCBI taxonomy): domain Eukaryota; kingdom Viridiplantae; phylum Streptophyta; class Magnoliopsida; order Poales; family Poaceae; genus Puccinellia; species Puccinellia tenuiflora. Next base: position 522,859 of record QRDG01000223.1, read on the forward strand.
CTCATTGGCAGTATGAAATTGATCTATTTGGCCTGGTGCATACATATGATTTCGTACATGTTCTACTCCTACAGATTCCTGGAATGTTTTATCATATTCTTATATGTTCTACTTCTTCAGGTTCCTGAAATTTTAATAATATTTGCCGGTCCTGCTGCTAAGAAGCAACGAGCAACTCCTAAGGAAAAAAATTCTTGAAAAAGGAAGGTAAAATACTCTACATAAATCAAGTCTAATGTTACTTGTTACAAGGCAATCTTATATTGCAAGCTTTGGTGTGCGAATGTCATCTAAGTTTGTAAAATTGGTATACATTGTTCTGTGTTTGTGAGCAGTCCAGTTTGGATCCACTTCTGCCACATATAACCAGTTTACTTCTAACTACCACTTGATTTTAAATGAGCAACTAATATTGCACTTCCTGTAATATCTCCCTCATAAATCTTAAAGATACGATATGGCAAACCTTTGCCTATTTTTCTGTATAATATGAAATCAGTTTTAGCATCAGATCCTTGGATGACCTAAAAATATTACCTGTTATTGGGTGTGAATGTTAATATACTGGTTACTAGACAAGAACATGTTATTGGTTACAAGTACAAGATATATGCAGCTGCAGTTTCTGTGATGGTACTATAACTGAAGAATGCTTTGTTTAAGTGGGGAAAACAATATTAAATATTTGGGTTTACAACTATAATCCGTAGTCCATACGTGTCGGAGAGACATGCAATATCCACTATACCACAGCACTGCATCCCCAACAGCCAGGTTAGTCGAGAAAACGGCTTTCTCCAACAGAAAGTCGGTCGGGAAAAGGTATTGCCGACCGACCTTGTCTGTCACCGAAAGTCCAGTCGGGAAAACGCTTTCCCGACCGACATTATTTTACCGACCGACAGTTTGACAGCCTTGGATAAACTTTCCCGACCGACATACTTTTGCCGACGGACATTTCTTTCCCGACCGACATTTTGTCCCGACAGATTGTTGGACAGTTTTTTTTTTGCCGACCAACAATCCAATGGCCCATCCTTAACTTTTCCCGACCGACGGTCAGACACAGTTTCTTTGCCGACCAACTTTCTACGGCACCTAGGGTGAATCTCTTTATAAACAACCGATCTGACAAAGTACCAAATGCCGGCCAATATTATCCATCATAGCCACTCGTCCCAGTTCACATTTTCATTCAAATTATCAACATGCATATAATCTAAAATATCTGAGAAACCACAATTGAAAAATGCTTCCATTACTAACATAGAAATATTGTTTATTTGCTCTCGACATAATTACAACATACATCAAATTTGCCAAATGATAGGTAAAAGGTGCATTCCAATGAGACAGAATTTACATGAAACATCCCGTTAATGCAAAGAGCCAACTACTTGGTGGAGGGCATGCTGCCACACAAACTTCACATGACAATTAATTTTATGAAGAGAAAGCCTGCACATATAAAATACAAACAGATGAGAGATTGAAAGGACAACGACCAAACAATAAGATAACTTCAAATTAGGTGCCAATTATTATTGTTAAATCAATGCCAAGCAATAATATAAACTTGATCAACAGATACTGTCAATACCGGTACAGAAGTTGAAATTATTATTTACCACTTCAGCTAAGAACAAGATGGATACCCTCCAATAGGTTTCAGTTTACAGATTAATCAGTATGTATGCAAATTAACGCAAACAATTATTTTTTCCAAAAAGCACAAACAATCTTGGGAGTCCACTAATTTCTTTAGAACAACTAAATAGTATAGTACAGAGTGCATGTTGAACTTTACGTTTCTGTATGCTGGCAACTTTGATATAGTTAGAGTTATCTTACTTTTGATGTTGCTTGGCCAAGTGGCTATAACACCAAGAGTCTAAGCTACAATAAGATGTATAAATCTGAAAGTAAAAAACTAACTAACTTGTTAGGATCAAGGTTGTCTATATCGTACTATCTGAAATAATAATCAAAGCCAAAATTTACATCTAGATGAGAATTCATTGAATCCAAAAACACTAATATATCCAAGAAGTGAACTCTAGCTACTGCATATGTGCAGCTAGTAAAATTAAACCTGATAGTGCACAATGCGCTTGATTTGCATCTCTTGCCACTCCTAGGAACTGAACTGAACTAAACTCCGCCAACCACCCAGTGGTGGAGCTTCAAAAAAAATTGGGGGGGCGAAACAATTTTTTTTGAACCATCTCAACAATAGACTAGAGACAAATATATATTTATATTGGCCACATTGGCTGCAAAATACATTTATGACCGAATGTTGCCTTTTTTTTACCCATTTTCTGTCCAGTTTCAAATTTTTAGCACCACTCCAATCAACTACTGTACTTCTTCCATAGTGCTAGCAACCAGCAAATAACTTGCATGTTTGTACATCCAGGAGCATCTTCTAACATAGCGCTAGCACTATATATGCACTGGCAGGCAAGGATCGCATCGTTTGTGCAATAAAGGAAGGCATCATCGACATAGCAGCACTAGCAGGCAAGCATCTTGTATATAGCAAAAAACAAATACATGCAAGAGCAGTAGAGCACCGCATCGGTGACAGAAAATACTGAGGAGAAGCTAGCAGCGACCGCACGGAAATGAGGAGCGGCAGCTCACCTCGCCGGAGGACGGGGTGTGACGGTGGAGGACGGCAACGGCCGGGGACGAGCTCGTGCGACAGGTCGGGGGCGAGCAAGGGCGGCGGTCAGCTTCGATCTGCAGCTGGAGGGGCCAAAAGCTCTGATTATTTCTAATCTAACCAAACTACCAACTACTAATCAAAAAAATTATTTTGGGCTGGGGGGCGGCGGCCCCCCCTGACCTCAACGTAGCTCCGCCATTGCAACCATCCATTTCTTGGAACACACGGTATCCGTTAGCTGCTGATCTGCAAAGAGATAAATGGAACACACATAACCCATTGGGAGCTATTTATTTGTGCACGGATTTATAGAAAAATAGAAGTATGAACTGAAAGGAGACTAACATCAACTAATATCCTATAAGATTACTGACTGCAGATGTATCTGCTCGGTACAATAGCTAATTTTTTAAAGTGCTACAAGAAACTTTTGAAAAACGAGACCACATTGTTTTCTCATACACCTGGACAAAAGTCAAAAACCTAGCCCCAAATACACCTCACCTTCCATACATACCGAATGTCAAATCAGAATTATATGTTGTGTACATCCATGAAAGTGTTTTATACATCTTTCAAAATGGGGAAAATACATATATGTTCTAATAAAATTCCCTAAGCTGAGGTCCAGTGGGTATGTGCGTGCCTGTACAGATACGCCCATAATAACAAAGCTCAACACCCTTTTGCATGTTTATAGTGGAGGAAAATTAGAATTTGTGCAAGCTGTAGTTGAAGGTTCTGTATTTAATGAATCTGGACAGTTGACCTATAAATAACATATTGGAAATATAATCAACTTTAGTACTGCCCATTCCTAGAATAAACTATAGCAAGTCGTACAAAATTCTCACTTAATCAGCAGCCATATTAGCACATAAACATATAAAAAGTTTCCATGTGATAGAGATAAAGCTCATAGGCATTATTTTAATACTAAAAGTTCATTTCCGTCACTCCTTTTAGTTTCATACTGATCTAATAAAGAAAAAAATCTGAGGGCTAAAGATAAGGCTAAAGACCAGAGTTTTACCTTGTGGGCTAGCAGTAGATGTAGGGGAACTTTGCTTGTGGTCGATGCGTCACAGCAGGTGAACGAGCAGATCTGGATCTGGTCGAAATCTGCAACCTCTGGGGGCACAGACGTGAGATGGGGGCAGCTACGCTCCACCCTTGTTGCTCACCTTTCTCTCTCCCGCACACCATCACGTACATGTTTCTCCTCTCCACCTTGAGCGCTCAACATCCATGTACATCACTGGACAGACTTCCATGGCCGCGTCGCGGAACCACCGCATGTGTGCGTTTATTAGGTCGCTTTGTGAAGGGATTGGAGGCGATGGAGGTGCAGGCAGGAGCCAATTGAAGGATACAATAGCATCGTGCAGTGGGAGCATAGAGGATACCGGCGGCGGGGGGCTGATGGTGAGGAAACAATGGCACGAACCAGGCGGATGGAGGATAGAGGAGAGCGGCGGCGGCGGCTTGTGGGGAGGAAATGATGCTAGGGTTGCAGGGCATCTGCCTTTGTACTCAGCCCGTAGTGGGCCAAATTTAAAGCCTGCGAGGGAAAAGTAGGCGGCACGCGAAAATTTTGGCGCTAAGAAGTTTTCGGGAGCGCGGGCGGCCCAGCTACCGACCGGCTGTTGGTCGGGCTTATTTACCGACCGATGGTTTGATGGCCATACTGGTATTGCCGACCGACGGTTGGTTACCAATTATTCTCGTATTTCCGACCGACTGTCAGTTGTTGTACCTCCGCATTGCCGACCAACAGTCTGATAGAAACTTTCCCGACCAACAGTATGTCAGCATATAGGATCTTTCCCGACAGACGTCAGTAGGGAATGTGGTGCTGTGGTGTAGTGATCATTTTGCCTGCAAATGAAAAACTTCACTGCATAGAAGTCTTCAGTTTGCTTAAATAAGTGATGATTCGGTGCTGATCGTGATGTTTCAAGTACGTCCAGTACGTACAAATGGATAATTAATCTTGTCGTCAGATTCTCATCGTCCTATTATAATTGGAGATCCACTTGCTCTTTGGTGTCATTTCTCTGTGTGCAATTTGGATTACGAAAGCACATATGATCCCTTAGCTTGTTGTTAGATGAACTACGGTGTGTATGTGTATGTGTATGTGACAGTATATTAAGTTTCAGTGCATCTTTTGGCAACAACGGATCTTGTTTTGTTTATACTTTGTGATTTTGTTTTCTATTTTCTTGTGAGAAATGTTAGCTGTCTATAAATACTGAATTGGAACGACTCTGTCACTAGCTTACTCTCATATTTTTGTTTCGAGGAAAATAGAGAGACCAACTTGCCGGATCTTGCTGTACTTAAGGGTCGGTGCAACTGGTGAACCGTATTCTATACTATAAGGTTAGTCTGTGGTTGCAACTTCTTACAAACAGATGATATTGTACCATTCTGAGACAAAAAAAAACCAATTGCAAAAAGATGAACATTGTTGCCTTGATGAGATCATTTACAAGGTCAATTTGATGCTCTTACTGTTAGCGGTCCTGTCCAGCCGTGATTTTTTATGATACCATGTCCTGCCTCTTGTGATATATCCCTATAGTAAAATAAAACTAATATGCACGTGCATTTGCATTCTGCCAGTAACATAGGCTTAAATAAGATGTTTCAAATGAGAAATGAACAGAAAAATAATTGCATGCCTTTTGTTTATTGACAAAAATATATCTGTATGTTGAAAGTAGCATATTAAAAGCATGGTAGACTGACACTGCCGAAAATGCATGGACTGAATGAGTAAAACCGCGTATTTGGAGCATGAAACCTGCACTGAATGATGAAGTGAAATCGCACAGGAAGAACTAACAATATGCATACAGTTAGGGAAGCAAACATGCACCTACCAATTACAGGAAATTGACCAACGTACCTCATGCTGCTATCACAGTCAGAACACCTGAATGTATAACAATGTATTAGCATGAATAACCTAAATATATACCAAAGCAAAGGAAAGATAACTGAAAATAAAACCATGATACGTGCGTGTGCTTCTCCTCATGTCCCCATTTAACTAAGGATTAGCTTGCTTTTGGATTCGTGTTCTTTGTACATCATGGGAACCAAAAACTGAAGCAGATTCCTTTTTCCTTGCAACTGCACAAAATAAAGAAATGTACGAGGAAGTCTAAGGAGATATTCAGTGGCCAAGCAGCTGATTCTAAAGAGAAGCTAATTACTTTATGTACTAGCGACATTTTAAAGTTACAAATTATTTTCAATAAATATTTTTGCAAAATAAGCCGCATCTCTGTCCTGTCCTGGATACTCATGATAGATCATCCACATGTTCAGAAAACATTGGGAAGTCATGCTTCTTTTTCGCTAATGTCACTCCTTTCTATTACATTCATATGCATAGAAAATATAAAATTGACATTGATGCAAATAAATAAATAAATTCATCCTCATGTGTGTTTGCCAACTTCCTTTGTGACTGTAGGAAGCATTTTGAACTTTCATATCCTCAAGCCTCGCAACATGACTGAGTATTGTCGCCCTCCCTGGTAATTTAATTCATAGTATGTTTCCTTGCAGTCTCCAAATTCATTCACACATTGTGGATGAATGTAAAACAGTGAAATCGATCGATCTGAATATGTATATTTGACATACCCGACTATTTAGCTTGAACTTACCTTTGCTATTGGTTGTTTGATAAATTGTGTTGTTTTGCTGTTACAATGAGAAAAGAAAGTTAAAATGTGGTTCCACATGGAAAACTTAAAGCAATGGGTAAGAACCAGTTCTTGCGCACTGAACATCTAAGTTCATATCCATGTTTGATATCCTTCATATCCAATTCATGTCATGACGGGCGTGTGGATTATAATTTATATCCATCTCTTCTTGCAGACAATACCAAGAGACGAGTAGAGGCAAAGTACATGACAAGCTTGCTGTGTGTTCTATTTTTAACGCGGCTCAGCTCATCTAGCAGGTTGTAAACATAATCTTTCCTTTTTCATTTGGAGATGAGTATCTTCTTGAGGTCGTAAGAAGAGGAGGATGGGAATTAAGTGTGCATGTTGATCGACCCTAGAGTGTAGCATTTATGTAAACACGAGGAATTGTGCAGTCCAACACGAGTTAGGAGCTTGACAATGAAGATGGCACTGGGATGATGTAGATGTTTGGATCAGCAAATGTTTGCTCACCTGTCAACCCAATATTTCAGACCGAGTTGCCAATTGTCTGAAATTATGTTGCATTAGTACATACATGATGATAATATATGTCTTCTGAGTAGGATGAAAAAAAAAGATCAAAAGGCTACACGTGCATTGCACGTGCACCATTACTAGTGAGTGCCAAAAGAGAGAAGTTATACTTATTTTTTCCTAAAAATTAATCACTGTGCTTTCCATTTTCTTCATAAATCTTACCTATTTGGAAACTGAGACTAATGCAAGTACTATGCTTGCAGATGTAAAGTGACCTAGAATTTTTCTTACGCAGGTTATTAGCCTGTTAAGCGGTAGAGTATACGGCGATCTCCAATTAATACTACAACGAAATCCCACATGACTGCGTTGCTAAATTGCCTCTTGGATTGTCTATGTACCTGCGTTATAAAATCACTACACTTCTTAGTTCTCAATTTGGGTCAATTTATAGATGCATCTTTTTATGAGACGAGTCAGATATATATAATCCTGTGGTCTATGCCCGGACATACAGTTAAATTTTCATAGGATAAATTATTGATCACGGAGCTTGGAATTTAAGGGTGGCGTCGACTAATCAAGTCTGGTGTCACGATGAAAAAAACCATATTGTTAGCACCCATTTTTGGCAGGTACCGGGTTCAAGCTCACTCAAGGAAAGGAAGACCCGGCAGAAGTTAACCCGGCGGGAGTTAACCCGGTTTTGGTCAGAAACCGGGTCACAGGTTCAAGCTCACTCGGAAGATGGACGACTCGGAGAAGACCTGGGATGACGACCCGGTAGGAGTTAACTCGGCAGGCGGAACTCGGCTTACTCGGAACTCGATGTAGGTTAAACCCGGAGCTTCCCGAAGATTCCACAAGTTGCACCAGAGATGCCGGACGCGAAGTGACTCAATACTTGCCAAGCCCAAGACAGAGGTCGGTGACACCAGGAGGAGTTCGGGACCAACCCGGAAGAACAAAAGGTAGCTTTCCAAAGGGACGCTGGAGATGACACTTGCAGTTCGGATCCAACACGACGCCGGCCAGGGATCCTACCTAGTTTAGAAGTAGAAACCGACCTATGCTCTGAATTGTAATCCTTGTAGAAGTACAATGCTTGTACGGGAAAGTCCAGCCGCCTCGCTATATATATATGTAGGAGGTGACGGCCGATTGAAATTAAGCAAACAATAGACAATCAATACAAACCCTACTTTTTTACCCTCAAACCCTTGTTCTTGCTTCCGTTGTTCGGTGAGTTCGTGAGAGTTCATCGAATATCGAAAATCGAGTTGAGTGCGGTCCAATCCGGCTTAAATCAACCAATTGTCGCTGGCATCCTCCGATGGGGTCCCTCCCGAGGTGCTGGGGCATCTGGTTCGAAAAGAACCATCTCGTTGTCTTGCGTATCGCGCTTCGAGTCGGTCTCCCGCGGGGCGAGTTGCGGAGTATCTCCCCCGACACCGCGGGTACACAAGGACGTGTTCGTGTGACGCGTTTTATTCGCAACACACTTTTTGGCGACTCCGCTGGGGAAGATTTTTAACCTAAATCGGGCAGTAATGACCAGTTCCAATGCTATAGATCCGTCCGACATCACCACCGACAACATCATCAAGCCTACCATCAAGGATTTGTCGGAGGAACAACGCCAAGGCCTGGATGAGTGGAAGAAGAAGAGAAGCGAGGAGTTCGAGGCGCTGCGACTCAAGCGGGAGCGGGAAGATGAGGAGTTGTACATGGCCAGCTTCAAGTTGGATCGGCAAGGCAAAACCACGCCGATCAAGGAACCGGAATATGTACCTCTGAGCATCAACGCCGACATACCTGCTGTAAGTAACAATGTCTTTTCTTCCGAACAATTAGCCGAGATCCAGTTTTATGTTTCACAAGGTACGAACAATGTTTATAATGCCGTACTGGAACATGAGGGGCTAAGAAAAACACCATTCAAGGCCAAACATCGGACACACGACCGATGAGCCCGAACAGGGAAAACTGGGTTGTTAGCGCATTACCTTGTCCGACCCCGATCCGAAGTTCACCCTACCCGGTAGGCCAGACGGGACCAGCGGTGCAATTTCTGGGTCGCGGGTCAACGCCGAATTCAAATTCGGCTCCTTGGATGCAGCCCGGCCCTGTGATCAATTCTGCTCATGTGCCGAATCAATTGGCCAATATGGACGATTTAGTGACCGAGTTCAATAAAAGATTAGATCAGCTAACATATCATAGACTTGGGATTATGCCAAAACCTAGAACCTAGGTTAAGCCCTATCCCGAGTATTTCGATTTGCAGCCCTACCCACCTGGCTATAGAGTCCCCGAGTGTTCTAAATTTAATGGGGTGGATAACAGGTCGACATGGGAACATATTAGTCAATATCTGGCTCAATTAGGTGAAGCTAATCATGATCACATCAAAGTTCGCCTGTTTTCTCTGTTGTTAACCGGGGTTGCTTTTTCTTGGTTTTCGGCTATAGCTCCAAATTCTATACACACTTGGTTTCACTTGGAACAAAAGTTTCATGAGCACTTCTATGCCGGAGAGGTCAAGCTAAAGTTGTCCCATCTTACGTCGGTTAGGCAGAAGCATGATGAATCGGTATCCGATTACATCAAGAGGTTTAGAAACACCAGAAACCGATGCCATAGCTTGGTGATAACCGAGAGAGATATGGCTGACTTAGTTTTTAACGGGTTGAGGACGTATTTGAAGGAGAAGCTAGAAGGACACGATTTCTCCTTTGTTGGTCAGATTCAGGAGAGGGCTCTGGCTCATGAAAGCCGAGTCAACAAGTCCAAAGACTCGCATCGGATGAACAGGGGTCAGCTTAATGCTATCAAATACGATGCCGACTCCGGTGATGAAACCGATGTCTACGTATCCGAGTTTGTTTGGCCGAGTAAGACCAAACCCTATATGTGTGATGACCTGAAGCCGGTAAAGTGGACTTTTGGCGTAGGCAAATGTGATAGGATATTTGATGCCTTGTTAAAAGATAAAGTGACCGAGTTAACCATGTTATGCCGTCTCCTGATGAGTTAAGGTGACATGCTTATTGCAAGTATCACAATTATTTCTCTCATGCTACTAATGATTGCAATGTCTTTTGTCGACAGATTCAATCGGCCCTCAATGACGGACGATTAAGTTTTGCCGGCATGGCCATTGACACACAGCCGTTCCCAATGAACGTGCTAGATCTTGAGGGAAAGAAAGTTCTTCTTCGGCTAGAAGCAGCCGAAGGTGCTAACAAATCTAACGTGGTTGTTGGTGAGCGCAGGAAGGAAGCCGATGTCAAGGAAGCAAGGAGGGAGACCACATTGACCCGGCAACCCGGTGGACAGGAGGTTATCAAGATCACTGTCAAGAACTCCACACTCGGTGGGCAGCAACCACGAGCAAGAGAATCTGGGATCCAGAATCTGGAGCTCGGGGGGCAACCTCGGTTCATGAAGCCCAAGAACCTGGAAGTCGGCAAATGGATGACAAATCAGGTTGAATACAGGCCAGATAAAATCAAGCCGACTTTCGATATGTTGCTGAACAAGTATGTGCGCCAGGCCGGGTCTAAGATAACCCGGCAATATGGGAAGCGACCGAGGTCACCATCTACCGAGAGAAGCTACCGGCATCAAGAGTCGGCTGGAGAGTCTAAGCGTCAAGCAACCCGGCAAAATGTGCAAAGCTGACTCGTGTATCCGGGTAATTCCTCCTATTGGCAAGTCAAGGAGCAAGGAGCCAAAGCAGCCGAGATAGAGAGGAGTTCGATCCCGGAGGATTCATTGGTCATTGGGACGCACCTGTTGAAGCTAAAGGACCCGGTTATAAAGCCGACAAACAATGGGCCGATACTTGCTATCGTGCCTAAGGTGATATCCAGTGACCATGAAGCCGGATCCAGCCGAACCGAGATAGCTAAATCCCGGGATCCAAAGTACACCCAGCCAAAGTGGTGTCCGCCGGGTATAACGAAGACACAGAAGCGGAAACTACAAAGGGCAAGGAACCGGGAAAAGGCATAAAAGGAGGCCGAGCAGGCCAGAGACACTAAGTTCAATACTGAAAAACCAATGGTGTCGACTCAAGTGTGGGTGCCAAAGCCGAATCCTCCGATGGTTCCTTTGATGATCACACCGAGTTCTGCTGTGAACAGTGAAGCAGGGCCGGTTTCCGTACCGGCCATTACTTATTCATCATGGGCGGATGAAGTAGAAGCAGCTGATCTGGAAGCAAAGGACAAGCCGACATCAGATGAGTCGGACATCGAGTCAGGGGACTCGGCAGATGATCCGGTGGGCGAAGAGCTGGCGGGAAACTCGGAGTTGACAAATGACTCGGAGAATCCACCAGATGAAGAGCTACTGGACTATGAGGGCACACCAACTCGGGCAGGTATGGACATTAACATGGTATATTATTTTCCTGCTGAGTTTCGCGTTGTAGAAGAAGAAGCCGAGGTAGCGCAGATTAACTTCGGACCCAAGAACGCCATGTTCGAGAAACCTAAAGAACGGATTAAGCACCTTAAACCTTTGTATGTCAGAGGGCATATCAACGGGAAGCCGGTTACCAGGATGATGGTTGATGGAGGAGCTATGATAAACCTAATGCCGTATTCTGTCTTCAAGAAATTACAATTGGATGATGATGATCTCATGAAGACGAACATGGTATTGAAAGGGTTCGAAGGAGGAGCTGGAGTAGAAGCCAAAGGAGTTATTAGTCTAGATCTCACAGTGGGAAGCAAAACTTTGGCTACTGCGTTCTTTGTTGCCGAGGTACAGGGGAACTACAATGTGTTACTCGGACGAGATTGGCTCCATGCGAGTCAATGCGTGCCATCTACCATGCACCAGCAACTTATACAATGGATCGACGATGAGATTGAAGTCGTTCATGCTGATAAGTCGGTGTGTATTGCTTTAGCCGAGTCCATTGTTGATTGGCAACACTCAAATACTACATGTCTCTCGGGGCGTGATTTATCCGGGTTCGATTTCCTGAGTGCTACCAGGGACGGATTCGTGCCAGTATCATTAAAGCTGGTTGGGAGCAATCGGCTGCAGTTCAAATAAAGGGATCCCAACAATAGTGAGTGGTTGCAGAAGCGTCTGGACAAGTATCGGGCTGAGAGGAATGATATATGTGAAGCAATTGAATAACCAGATGATATGGATAAGTTGGGACAAGGCTTTATGTCGGCCGACCTGCTCGAAGAAGTGGATATCGGGGATGGCACTGTTCCCAGGCCAACATTTGTAAGCCAGAATTTAGAAGCCGATTATAAATCCGAGTTAATCGCGCTAGTAAAGGAATATGTGGATTGCTTCGCTTGGGAATATCACGAGATGCCTGGGTTAAGCCGAGAGCTCGTTGAGCATCAGTTACCGATAAAAGCCGGTTTCAGACCGTATAAACAACCGGCTCGTAAATTTAACCCGGCAATATACGACCGGATCAAAGAAGAGATCGGCCGGCTTCTAAAAGCCAATTTTATCCGGCCTTGCATGTCTGCCGAATGGATTTCCAACATTGTGCCGGTCGAGAAGAAAGGATCAGGTAAGATCAGAGCATGCATAGACTTCCGGGATCTAAACCGAGCTACACCCAAAGATGAATATCCTATGCCAATAGCCGACATGCTTATCAATGACGCCTCAGGACACCGAGTCATCAGCTTTCTGGACGGAAACGCGGGGTGCAACCAAATAGTCATGGCCGAAGAAGACTCGGCCAAGATAGCTTTTCGATGCCCCGGGTTCGTTGGTTTATTCGAGTGGACGGTAATGACCTTTGGGTTGAATAATACCGGAGCCACATATCAGAGACCGATGAACTTGATATTTCATGGTCCTCTTTGAGTCATACTAAAAGTATACATTGACGACGTGGTTGTTAAATCGAACGGCGAGTTAAATCATTTGGCCGATTTACGGCTCGCGTTTGAAAGGATGAGGAAGTATGGGCTCAAGATGAATCCATTGAAGTGTGCTTTTGGCGTGTCGGCTGGGAGGTTTATTGGTTTTATCATACATGAATCCGACATAGAAATTGATCCGGCGAAGATTGAAGCTATCCAGAAAGTTCAGGCGCCGAGTTGCAAAAAGGACATGTAGAAATTCCTAGGCAAGGTAAATTATTTGAGAAGATTTATTACTAACTTGTCTGGAAAAGTTGATGCGTTCACACAAATACTTCGGCTCAAGAATGATGAAGAGTTCACCCGGGGGGCAAAGCAGCAAGAGGCATTTGATACAATAAAAGCTTGCTTGTCCAAACCTCCTGTTCTGAGGAAACCGAGTCATGGTCTACCGTTCCAACTTTGCATTGCTACCGAGGAAAAGGTGATTGGAGCAGCTTTGACCCAAGAGGCCGAAGGACTGGAGTACGTCATCACATACCTAAGCCGGCGGCTGCTGGATGCCGAGTCGAGGTACAACTTTGTGAAAAGGTTGTGCATGTCTCTTTATTTGGCTTGCACCAAATTGTGTCATTATCTCTTATCTAGTGAGTGCAAAGTTTTTAGTCAAACCGATGTCATCAAACACATAATACATAGGCCGATTCTCAGTGGACGAATCGGTAAATGGGTGTATGGATTAATTGAATACGATTTGGCTTATGAACCTCTCAAATCTGTGAAAGGCCAGGTTGTAGTTGATTTCATTGTCGAACATCGGATTGACCTAGAGCAAGAAGACGACTTACATTTTGTGTCGGCTGTACCGTGGAAACTTTATTTTGACGGCTTAGTTTGCAGTGGACAAGGGGTCGGCATTGTGTATATTTCACCCCACGGTACTCTTTTTGAAGCCTCTTGTCGTCTTGATTATTCTTGCACTAACAATGAAGCCGAATATGAAGCTCTTCTATTCGGGTTGGAAATTTTAAAGGATGCAGGGGTAACTCATGTCGAAGCATATGGCGATTCACTGCTTATCGTCCAACAAGTGTCCAAGATCTTCCAATGCAATAGTGGATCACTTAATACATATCTCGATAGGTGCCTGGATATCATATCAACTCTGGATTACTTTTCTATATCTCATGTTTCCAGGCAAGACAACTGGCTCGCCAACGAGTTGGTACAATAGGCATCGGGTTATCATGTCAGTAGAGGGGTATTTTTCACAACAGAGAAGCCGATGCTAGCTGTCGTCAATGACTCGGAAGCTGGAAGGAAAACCGGGTCATCTAACTCGGACGATGGAGGGAAAGCCGGGTTATCTAATTCGGCTCCGGAGGAATCTGGTGGAACTCGGTTAGCTGATTGGAGGACACCTATTATTGATTATCTGAAGAATCTGAGTCAGAAAACAGATAGGGTTGTTCGGCGGCTTGCCTTTAAGTATACCTTGATGGATGCCGAGTTATATCGCCGAACAGCTGATGGTCTTCTTCTTAAATGCTTGGATGAAGATCAATCCCGCGTTGCCATGGGGGAAGTTCATGATGGATTGTGCGGAACACATCAGTCGGCTCACAAGATGAAGTGGATGCTCAGACGAGCTGGGTTCTATTGGCCGACGATGATTAATGACTGCTTCCGATACTACAAGGGATGTGAAGCGTGCCAGAAATTCGGAGATATTCAGTTAGTACCCGGCTTCACTTCTTAATCATTGGTATGATTAACCCGGCTTCATCCAAAGGGCATCGGTTTGTGCTGGTTGCTACTAATTATTTCACCAAGTGGTCTGAAGCAGTACCCCTCCGGAATATGACCCACAAAGAGTTAATTCAATTTATTACTGAGCATATTGTTCATAGATTCGGTATCCCGCAGACTCTCACTACAAATCAAGGCACCTCCTTCATGGCTAAAGAGGTAAAGTAATTTGCCGAATCACTCGGGATCAAGATGCTCAGTTCATCTCCATATTACGCTCAAGCCAATGGACAAGCTGAGTCAAGCAACAAATTCTGATCAAGTTGATTAAGAAGAAAGTACAGGACTACTCGAGGAGATGGCATGAGGTACTGTCCGAGGCATTGTGGGCTCACCGGATCTCAAGGCATGGAGCAACCAAGGTAACTCCCTTCGAGTTAGTTTATGGACAAGAAGCCGTTTTACCGGTAGAAGTAAATCTGGCTACTTTGAGGTTCGCTAAGCAAAACGATTTGTCGGCTGAGGATTATCACAATTTGATGATGGATAACATAGATGAGGTAGCCGACAAACGTATCAGGGCTCTGAAAGATATTGAGAAGGAGAAGTTGCGAGTAGCAAAAGCTTACAACAAAAGAGTCCAGATCAAGGATTTTCAAATCGGTGACTTGGTCTGGAAAGTCATATTGCCAATCGGTTCAAAGAGCTGAAGATTCGGCAAATGGTCACCGAGTTGGGAAGGGCCATTCCGAGTCGTAAGGATTGTACCTGGCAACTCATATCTGGTGGAGACATTGGAGGGCAACATATTGCCTCGAGCTATCAATGGGAAGTATTTGAAGAAATTCCACCCGAGTGTGTGGCAAACTGCATAAGCCGCACATGTGGCCGATGAGCTTAAGCATCGCCCTTAGTCAAATCTTCTACGTCAGATATTTTCTAGTACGCAAGCTTTACTAGAAAACAAGGGGGCATGTGTCAGCACCCGTTTTTGGCAGGTACCCGGGTTCAAGCTCACTCAAGGAAAGGAAGACCCGGCAGAAGTTAACCTGGCGGGAGCTAACCCAGTTTTGGTCAGAAACCGGGTCACAAATTCAAGCTCACTCGGAAGATGGACGACTCGGAGAAGACCTGGGATGACCACCCGGTAGGAGTTAACTCGGCAGGCGGAACTCAGCTTACTCGGAACTCAATGCAGGTTAAACCCGGAGCTTCCCGAAGATTTCACAAGTTGCACCAGAGATGCCAGACGCGAAGTGACTCAATACTTGCCAAGCCCAAGACAGAGGTCGGTGGCACCAGGAGGAGTTCAGGACCAACCCGGAAGAACAAAAGGTAGCTTTCCAAAGGGACGCCGGAGATGACACGTGCAGTTCTGATCCAACACGACGCTGGCCTGGGATCCTACCTAGTTTAGAAGTAGAAACCGACCTATGCTATGAGTTGTAATCCTTGTAGAAGTACAATGCTTGCACAGGAAAGTCCAGCCGCCTCGCTATATGTATGTAGGAGGTGACGGCCGATTGAAATTAAGCAAACAATCGACAATCAATACAAACCCTACTTTTTTACCCTCAAATCCTTATTCTTGCTTCCGTTGTTCGGCGAGTTCGTGAGAGTTCATCGAATATCGAAAATCGAGTTGAGTGCTGTCCAATCCGGCTTAACTAGGCCAATTGTCGCCGGCATCCTACGACGGGGTCCCTCCCGAGGTGCTGGGGCATCTGGTTCGAAAATAACCGGCTCGTTGTCTTGCGTATCGCGCTTCGAGTCGGTCTCCCGCGGGGCGAGTTGCGGAGTATCTCCCTCGGCACTGCGGGTACACAAGGGCGTGTTCTTGTGACGCGTTTTAATCGCAACACATATGTTGTGTTTCGACGAGTGGACCATGCAGGAGGCAAAGCAATGCCAAAATCCAAGGGGAATTTAGGAAGTAGTGCACTTTTGACAGCTTCTTCAGTTTTTCTACAAATGGTGGATAAAATTGTAAAACTTATAATATGCCTCTATTACATAAAAATCTTCCAGGTTTGTATCCAGGTAACGAAAGTGTCATTTTATTTTGTTACCTAATCTACTGATTGTCTTCATGTGTCTGTGTTGACTAAGGCTCTTATTGCAGACAATGAAGTTTACAACACTTTTGATATGATTATTTTATACGGAGTATAAGTATAAGAATATTAATAAAACCACATGCCTAATCAAAACCCCCTAACAAGAAACAATATGAGGAATAGTAACTTCATGAAACTATTATGTATTTTCTTATGTTTATCTTTCAAAATATTATTAGTTGAAACATTTAGGTTCTACTTCAGATTACTTATGAAAATATGCATTTTTTCTTTCAATGTATTGTGGTTGGAAATACAAATGATGGAGTCTACTCTATTTTAAACATATAAACATTCGAGAGATCACATAAATCTCCTATTCATACAGCTATTTTTCCCATATATTTCCATCTTTACCAAAAGGGTTGAACTATGGGTTTTTTAAAATCCATCCCGTGCGGATGCACAGGTTGTTGACTAGTTGAATTAATTTATATCTAATCAATTTTTTTATATCCGATCCATTCATTTCATTTATATCTATTCATTTAATTTATATCTATTGAATTAATTTATATCTAATCATTTCATTTATATCTATTCATTTAGTTTATATCTATTGAATTAATTTATATCTAATCATTTCATTTATATCTATTGAATTAATTTTGCCATTTTCAATTAAAAATGGACTAATTAATATTTCAACTACCGAATACAAATCATTTGTCCTAACCAATGACAACAGTACGGAATGACAACAGTGGATCATTTGTCCTAACAATCTTAGTCATACTCCTGCCTAGGCCTATAATACTCGTCCTCGTAGTCGTCATCGTCATCGCTATCGTCGGACGGCGCTCGTGGCTCCAACCTCGACAGGTGAGCACGCCTGGACTGGATGTGAGGGTAGCGCAGGCGGGGGTTATCGCCGGCCGTGATGTAGTCCAGTACGCTCTGGAGAGTCCGGCCACCCCACCACAGCCGACGGCCGGCCTCATTGAAGTTTGAAGGAGGCGGGCCGTCCTCCTCATACCTGGCGAGCGCCCTCTCATGCAGATTGATGAAGAAGGCATCCCAAGTCGGACGGTAGTCGGGATGCCAGCGGGGATCCATCAGCTGCTCCGGCGTGAGCTCGAGGTAGTAGTGGTTCGTGATGGCCACCCGGCGCGCCACACCTTGAGGGACAGGAGGGACCAGCACGCCTCCGGTGCTCAGCCACCAGTCGGCGGGGACGTGGTAGCCGGGCGGGCAGGGGTAGTTCGAGGTGCAAAGTGCCTCCGCCTTAGGGTATGTTAAAGTGGGTACGGTGGAAGCCATGGGAGAGTGATGAGGTTCCAGATATGAGTTTAGATGTGATATTGCAATGGCGGCCAAGCCTACACATATATAGTGAGAAATGGCGGGAAGACGAAGGCGGGAAGCGGTGGAAAGCGCGGGAAGAAGCACATGGATCGTGTGTTTCCTTCGAGCGCTTGTGAGCTGTTGGATCAGAGGTGTGTTTCTTTCGACGCTCCTTTAGTCCCGGTTCCAGCTACCAACTGGTACTAAAAAGGTGAAGATAAGACACACATATCAACGCTCCTTTAGTCCCGGTTCTAGCTACCAACCGGTACTAAAGGTGAAGATAAGGCACACATATCAACGCTCCTTTAGTCCCGGTTCCAGGTACCAACCGGGACTAAAAAGGTGAAGAGTTTTTCTATATAAGTACCCACCATGAGGAGGAAGAGGAAGAACAAGAGCACGGCAACAACAGAAAGAGAAGACAGAGGACTCCTCTATGCACGAGCTTCTCGAAGATGTCGTTGGGGAGTGACCTATGACATCTTCGAGGGGCTCGGCATATAAGCGTTCTCTCAGTGCTAAGAGGGTTCATACTGTAGTCAAGCTAGCCGAAAAGCGAAGACAGAGGACTCCTCTATGCACGAGCTTCTCGAAGATGTCGTTGGGCAGTGACCTATGACATCTTCGAGGGGCTCGGCATAGAAGCGTTCTCTCAGTGCTAAGAGGGTTCTATCTAGAAATCCTCCAGTTCATCGACCGAATACAAATCATTCGGATTCCCTGGATACGTCCTACGATGCATTTGATATGCGGGCACTCTCTAGCCACCATAGGGCTGTATGCAGGTGAAACCATGTGTTTTGTTCTATCTAGAAATCCTTCAGTTCATCGACCGAATACAAATCATTCGGATTCGAACAGGAATGGGACATTATGTGCCAAGTTTGAGAACACTCATACATAAATTGTTTATTACACATGGAGTCGAGGAATGGGACCCAAGCATCCCGTTACATAATGGGAAATATATTATTACACATAACCAACATCCCCATCTAGCGTATGTGCCTTGCTTATGATTGGTATGATCACTTCTTCGGTCGTAACCATGGAGCATCTTCATTATGTAACGGGATGCTTGGGTCAGTTTTCACTGTGAAGGGAGGAATTTCATCAAACTTATTCTAATCTACTGACATGTCTGTCTTGTCCTCGACTCCCACGATGTTTGTTTTCCCTGAAAGAACTATGTGACGCTTTGGCTCATCGTGTGATGTGTTCATTTGCTTATTTTTCTTTTTTTCAGTCTGGAGGACATGTCCTTCGCATAGAAAACCTAAGCCACATCATTGGCTAGGACGAATGGTTCGTCTCTGTAAGCAAGATTCTTGAGATCCACTGTTGTCATTCCGTACAGCTGGTCTACCTTTACCCCTTCTCCATTCATGTTGACCCAACTGCATCGAAATAGGTCCATAGTCAAGTTCCCATATCTCCTCTATGTAACCATAGTATGTGTCCTTTTGCCCACTCTCGTCTGTTGCATCAAAGCAAACACCACTGTTTTGGTTGGTACTCTTTTTATCTTGGGCGATCGTGTAAAATGTATTCCCATTTATCTTGTACCCTTGGAAATTCAATACGGTCGAAGATGGTGATGCGGCTAACAAGTAGAGCTGATCTCCAATAGTGGTGTCATTCATGAGATGTAATCGCAACCAACTGCCGAAAGTCTCCATGTGTCTTTCTTTAATCCAGGAGTCAGGCTTCCCTGGGTTTTTGGAGCGTACACTATTCTTGTGTACCTCGATATACGGAGCCATGAAGGTGGAACTTTGTAGAACTATGTAGTGTGCTTGAGTGAAAGAATGCCCGTCCCTACATACCATTGCTTTCTTTCCTAGCATGCCTTTTCCACTAAGTCTCCCCTCATGCCGTGATTTAGGAACACCAATCGGCTTAAGGTCAGGATGTAGCACCCTCACTTTGAAAAGCAAGAATACATTGTGAATATGCTAGGCCCTGGATCGAGTACGGCTAGCATTCACCAACAGGATGTAATATCATGCATAAATGTTAAACATTATTACATCGCAAGTACGAATGATCCAGAAATAAAGTACTTTATTGCAACTTTGCATAGCCGAAGCTAGCTTAAAATAAATAAAGTTCCACAAATATTATTCAGAGTTCAAGCAGCATAATAAAGTAGCACTGAGCTCCATCATCTCCATGTGCCACTGGCGACCATGTTGGTTGTAAGCTCGAAATAGACAGACGTCCTTACTCCTTATCTGAACAACCTGCAACATTAACGTTGCAGCCCAGAGAATTTGGGTCAAAACCTTGTGATAGGCTGGCAAGTGTCATACTATGGTGGATAATTAATGGCAAAGACTATTCTATATGCATATTTGGCTGGTGGATCTCAAGGCTCTTGCGCAAAGCAAATTTTATCCTACACTTGAAAAGCTTTTCTTTTAAAACCAGCTATTTATGAGATAAACATGGCATGAAAACCAATATCTCTTCTACCCTTGTTCACCCATCAAATTTTATTCTGAAATTGGAATGAATGAGATTCTTCTGTCGACCACCTTGTTTAGTTACTCAAATTGTACATAACCGGGGACACGGCTAAGATCTTAGTTTTGTTTAATCTCGAGAGTTTGTGGCACTTTCCCCACTAGACTCGATCAACCCATTCTATCCTTAACCCTCATTTAGTGAAAAGGAAAGGAGAAGACCAAGACGAGATCTTTCAGAGGAGCTTTCCCATACACACGTCCGAACAATACCCACCTACATCCCCTACATCTGCTTGTTCGTCCGGTCAGGTCCACTCAACATACTTAATCAAGACAGAGCCCATATGACTAATGGCTGCACTGGAAGTAAACTAGACATGGAGTGACATGAAATCTCGAGGCCTGGGTGGCGAGCACAAGTGCACGTACTTAGGTACCCGCAGAACTGGGCCTGAGCAGCCACTCAACTATAAACCACCAATAGAGCAACTCCAAAATCCACCCAGGCGATTCATTAATTTAGTAGATTTTCCTTAACTCATATTCAACAAAAAAATTCATTTTTGCAGCAAGCCAATCCACTAAATTAATATAGTTCACTAGTCGTCTAAATCATGTGGCTAACCTAACAGGTTTGCATAGCATATAACTTTATTAAAAACAGCCTATCATGCATGCTACTGGAAAATAATCTACAGTGCAATATAAAAATAGTAATAGGTCTTTCATGAATTGTGTATGCACTTGCCTTGATAGTTGTTTAGGTTGCAGCAACACTCACAGCACTCCTGGCACTCTTCACAATCTAAACAAGCAAATTGCAATAATTCAATACACAAGCAAAGAGGCATTACAATAAAATACGCATGCATGATGATTTGCTAACAACACAAGTCAAAGTTAAACAATTAATAAAGTTATTACTTTCTGTTATTTACTATATGCATGATGCTCTTGATTCACTTTTTAAGTGGCTTTAATAATTTTAAAACAATTACTATAGACAAAATGCCACTATTTGAGTTTTTACAAAACATTATCAATGCATGAGGCAAAAGTGCAAACTAAAATATCTACTGTACAGAGGACACTAAAAGATACACTTTTGCAGAAGAAAACAATTTAAAATAACTTATAGATTTAAAGTTATGCCAAAATTACTCAAATCTCACATTTGAAATTTGAATAATTTCAAAATGGCAAAACAGAAAACTAATGGTTCTAAAATAATCTACAGGTCAAGAGGTTTTCAAAAATATAAAGTTCATTAAATTTGGCCGAGCCATTAAAAAGATATGATGGTTTGAAGTTTCAGGGACTTTTCTGCAAAACTGCCAAATTACGTTAATTCGGCCGAAATTACAGAAAATGGGGCTGACGTGGACGCTGACTGTGCGCTGACTCAGCGCTGACACGGCGCAATCTAACTGGCCGATACCGATTCGGTAAAGAAATAAAAAGACAAGCCGTTGGATCGGGAGCTAGTGTTCCGTCGAGCGGCGGCGCGCGGCAGCGACGGCTCGGCATCACACGTTCCTAGCGTTCTAGAGCTTTCCAGGACGCGAGGAGCTTACCCTGACGATCAGCGTGACGAGGCGGAGTCGGTGGCGAAGTTGGCGGTGGAGGGGTGCACGGTCTCAGCCGGAATCGCTCGCCGGAGTTGCAAGTGGCGGCGGTCGGCGTCTGTCGATCACGCGCACGACGATCTGGCGATGAATAAAAATGCCGAGCATGTCAGGGAGGTGCGCCACGAATAGACGAAGCGAAAGGGAGAGGAGAGAGGAGCTGGGGTTGTCGGAGGGCGGCCGGAGATCCAAAACTCACCGGCGGCAATGGCGGCGGCGCGAGCTCGATCCCGAGCAGCCTGACGGCGTGGTGTTAGGGTTTTTGGGGGCGAATTGGAGAGGGGGTCGAGGGGTTTAAGAGGACGCGTGCGGGAGCAACCAATTCCCCCGAAATCGGCCGGATTTTGGATTCGTATCCGTGCCGGATTCGAGCGCTGGAGGTTGGAGTCGATGACGTCAGTGCTGGCGTCAGCGTGGACCCCACCCGTCAGCGAGAGAAAAGAAAAGGAAAAGAGAGGAGAGAGAGAGGGCCGGGGTGCGGGATGGAACTGGGCCAGACTTGGGCCGGCTGCTGGCTGGCTCGGGCTGGCTGGCCTTTTCATTTTTTTTAACAAAACTTTTATCTTTTCCTTTCTCTGTTTTCAAAAACTGATTCAAAAACCAAGTAAAACCTTTTATAAAAACTTGCAAAAATACTTTTTAGAGAGCTTTTCAAATATAGAATATTATGGCATTAGCCTTGCCATTAAATAACATCAGAATATTTAAAACATGGCTAGGGTTACTTAGCACCCTTTATTCCATTATTTGAATTGATAAAACCAAAAATCAAAACAAGCCACCTAAAATAATTAAACTAAATGCACAAACAAATGCATATGATGACATGAATGCATGTTTATGCAAATTTTGAAAATTGGGATGTTACAAACCTAACCCCCTTAAGATGAATCTCGTCCCCGAGATTCGGATTGGTTAGCAAATAGGTGCGGGTGTTCTTCTCGCAGGTCATCCTCCCGTTCCCAGGTAGCTTCCTCTTCAGTATGATGGCTCCATTGGACCTTGCAGAACTTGATTGTCTTGGTACGAGTAATCCTCTCTGCAGTCTCCAAAATCTTGATTGGTTTCTCCTCATAAGTCAAATCACTCTCCAGTTGAACTTCCTCCAAAGGCACAGTATCACGTAGTGCTGTCTCGGCCATCTCAGGATGACACTTCTTCAACTGACTAACATGGAATACGTTGTGAACTGCTGATAGTACCTCTGGCAGTTCCAGCTCATAAGCTACTTCCCCTTTACGAGAGAGAACCTTATAGGGTCCAATGAATCGAGGTGCTAACTTTCCTTTGATTCCGAATCTCTTCACACCACGTAGCGGTGAGAATCTAAGGTATGCTCTATCACCTACCTCATAGGTGATTTCCCTACGCTTGGAATCTGCATAACTCTTCTGTCTTGACTGTGCTATTTTTAACCTATCCTTTATCAATCTGACCTTCTCTTTAGCTTCCTGAATTATGTCAGCACCAAATAGGCTACGCTCACCTACACCACTCCACAGTAATGGTGTAGTGCATTTTCTTCTGTACAATGCCTCAAAAGGGGCCATCTCTATACTAGCTTGGTAGCTATTGTTGTATGAGAATTCTGCATATGGCAAGTTATCATCCCAACTTGATTTATAATCCAGTGCACATGCCCTAAGCATGTCTTCCAAAATCTGGTTGACTCTCTCAGTATGTCCATCAGTCTGTGGATGAAAGGCTGTACTGAATTCTAATCTTGTTCCTAAAGACTCATGTAACTGCTTCCAGAAATGTGAGGTAAATTGGGTACCTCTATCAGATACAATCTTCTTAGGAACACCGTGTAAACTCACAATTCTCTTCATATAGATATCTACGAGCTTTGCACTCGTGTAAGTGGTTTTCACAGGGATAAAGTGAGCTACTTTGGTCAGACGGTCAACAATCACCTATATAGAATCATAACCTGACCTGGTTCTGGGTAGTCCTGTGATGAAATCCATTCCAACTTGCTCCCATTTCCATTCTGGTACGGGTAATGGTTGTAGCAGTCTAGCGGGTTTCTGATGTTCTGCCCTTACGCGGCTACACACGTCACACTTGGCAATATATTCTGCGATATCTCTTTTCAAACCATTCCACCAAAATCTCTCCTTTACATCCATATACATCTTAGTGTTACCCGGGTGTATTGAATAAGGTGAGTCATGTGCCTCTTGTAGGATTAATTTCCTAAGGTCTTCATCTTGTGGCACACAAATACGGTTCTCAAACCACATCGTGCCTTGTTCATCCTCTCGGAATCCTTTGGCCTTGCCTTCACTCAGATTGGTCTTGATTTCTTCCATCACTTTATCTCCCTTCTGTGCTTCTCGTATCCTATCCATCAGCATGGGTTGTACCTCTAATGCTGCCACGAATCCATTGGGTACCACTTCCAGTCTAAGGTCCTTAAATGCATTGCACAAATCTTCCGGCAATTCTCCTGCCGTTAATCCATTAACATGAACTTTACGGCTTAATGCGTTAGCCACCACGTTGGCTTTTCCTAGGTGATATTGCAGACTCAAATCATAGTCTTTTATGAGTTCTAACCATCTCCTCTGTCTCATGTTCAGCTCCTTCTGGGTGAAGATATATTTGAGACTCTTGTGATCGGTGAATACCTCACACCGTTTTCCCATCAGATACTGTCTCCAAGTCTTCAGTGCATGAACCACTGAGGCCAACTCTAAATCATGAGTAGGATAGTTGACTTCATGCTTCTTGAGCTGTCTAGAGGCGTAAGAAACTACTTTGCCTCCCTGCATCAAGACACTTCCTAAACCATGACGCGATGCGTCGCAATATACTTGGAAATCCTTCTCTATATCTGGTAGACACAAGACTGGTGCTGTAACTAACCGCTTCTTCAAATCTTGGAAACTGGTTTCACAAGCTTCGTTCCATTCAAACTTTTTATCCTTCTTCAACAATTCCGTCATTGGTTTGGCTATCTTTGAGAAATTCTCAATAAATCTCCTATAATATCCTGCCAATCCCAGAAAACTACGGATTTCTCCCACGTTCTTGGGTGGTTCCCACTCTGTCACTGCGGACACCTTTTCTGGGTCTACTGCGATCCCTTCCTTAGATCCCACGTGTCCTAAAAATCCAACTTTCTCCAACCAAAATTCACACTTGCTGAATTTAGCATACCAACCTCTGCAACACTATGTGGAGGTGTTCCTCATGCTCCTTGTGACTCTTGGAATAAATTAAGATGTCGTCAATGAAGACAACAACAAATTTATCCAGAAAATCCATGAATACCTTATTCATCATATTCATGAAATAAGCTGGCGCATTGGTCAAACTAAAAGGCATCACTGTGTACTCATACAGACCATACCTAGTGGTAAATGCGGTCTTGGGTATGTCCATCTCCCTAACCTTCATTTGGAAATACCCTGATCGAAGATCGATCTTAGAGAATACACATGCACCTTCCAATTGATCAAACAGATCATTGATCTTGGGTAGTGGGTACTTGTTCTTGATAGTCACTTCGTTAATCTGTAACTAGCCTCTGTGTACTATCCTTCTTCTCGACAAATAGTATCGGAGCTCCCCATGGTGAAGAACTCGGACGAATGAATCCCTTCTGTAGATGTTCATCTAACTGTTTCTTGAGTTCCTTCAATTCATCTACCGCCATTGGATATGGCCTCTTGGCTATGGGTCCTGTCCCCGGTACTAATTCAATGAGAAACTCCACATCTCTATCCGGTGGCATTCCCGGTAATTCTTCTGGAAATACATCAGAATATTCTCTCACTATGGGTACCTCTTCAAGGCTAACCCCCTTAAGAGAATTAAGTCTAACTCCTTTAAGACAACGTTTAGACTTGTACCTAATCTTCTTCCTCTCCGGAGTGGTCAAGGTGATGGTTCGGTTTGCACAGTCTATGACTCCTTCAAAGTTGGTCATCCAGTCCAGACCTAGAATGACATCCAAACCTTGGGTTTCTAATATTATCAAATCCACGGGGAAGGCATTCTTTCCAATTTCTAGAGTCAAGTTTCTACACTGGGTTTTTGCAAACATTTCCCCTCCGGGAGAACTTACTCTAATAGGATTCCTCATAGTTTCAACAGGTAATGCATTTTTGTTCACAAAGGTTCTTGATATGAAAGAATGCGATGCTCCGGTATCGAATAACACTAATGCTGTAAAAGAGTTGAGTAGAAACGTACCAATCACAGCATCAGGTTCTCGTATACTTCCTCCACATTGACATGGTTCACATGTCCCTTCTGGAATGGATTGGGCTTGGCGGCTTACTCGGCCTTCCTTTCTGGGCACTCATTTGAGTAATGTCCCTTGTTCTTGCACTTGTAACAGGTCACCTGACTGATGTCTCTCTTGTGTTCATGACGATGCTGTCCATTGCCATTACTGTTCCCCTTGCCATGGTTGTGTCCGTTTCCATTCCCATGTCCATTTCCTCCTTTGTTTCCATTATTATGGTTATGGCCATGGTGGTTGTGGCCATTCCCATGCTTGTGAAAGTTATGTCCTCCACTGTGCTCATGAAAGTGTGGCTTCTTCTGTATGGGTCCTGAATTGTACTTGCTGCTGTTGCCACTATACTTCCTCTTCCTAGTCTCCTCTTTCCTGATGTTGTCATCCAGTGTGATGGCTTGATCCAGAAGTGCTTGATAATTTGGTGCATACGCCACTGACAAAGGAATTTTCAGTTCACCACTGAGTCCCTTAAGGAATTTATCCTTCCTCTTAGCATCAGTATCAATGTCCTCTGGAGCATAGCGTGACAGAGCACAAAAATCATCCATGTATTCCTTCAGAGTCCTGTTACCTTGCCTCAGATTGCGGAACTCATCTTTCTTCAGGTTCATGATTCCTGAGGAAATGTGAGCGTTGCGGAATCCTTCCTTGAAAGTGTCCCATGTGAGTCCAGCTAATGGGTGAGTAATCTGGTAGGTCTCCCACCACTGTGCCACTGGTCCTTCGAGTAGATGAGCAGTGAATCTCACCATTTCAGCATCATTGCACTCACAAGTGACTAGATCCTTATGCACAGAACGTAGCCAGTCATCAGCTACAATGGGTTCAGTGGTTGTAGAGAACTTATTGGGTCTAAGTCTCAGGAATCTAGTAAGCCTGTCCACTGGGGGTGGTGGTGGTGGCGGGGGAGGAGGTGGTGGTGGTGGTGGTGGTGCATTCTGGTTCGCCAAAAATTGAGCCATCATGTTCATCAGTTGCGTCTGTGCTGCCATCAACTGCTGCATCTGGTCGTTGTTGTTGTCGGGGTCACGGCGAGGGGGCATCTGTGTTTGTAGCATAGATGAGCATAGATAGAAGGGTCTAAAGAAATATTTCTACCCATACAAACAAATAACAACAAACAGCAATAAACAAACAAGCACATAGTAAAACAAAACCATATAATTGCAAATTCGAAAATAAGGTTTTAAAACTTTAATTAACACGATATAGGTTCTAACACAAGCGTACTAGTACTGCCATACCACAATTTGATAGGTCAATACTTTAATGTGAGAGATAACTAATCAACTATGTAAAGTGGTGGTCAAGACTATATCTTCTTCTGTGCTTCAAGTTAATCATCATTGGTCCTTTCTTGATAGATTCTTTGAGGATGGTCTAGAACAAGAGGAGATAATTTTGAAAGCAATAGTTGAGAAAGGTACAAGAAAGATGTTTGGAAAGATTTGGATAAGAAGAAAATAGAATTTTGTTCCTATGGTCTTTCTTATTTCTAATCCAAACCTAGGGTTTTCGAGCCTACAGGCAACATTACGCTCTGATACCATTCTATAGCACCCTCACTTTGAAAAGCAAGAATACATTGTGAATATGCTAGGCCCTGGATCGAGTACGGCTAGCATTCACCAACAGGATGTAATATCATGCATAAATGTTAAACATTATTACATCGCAAGTACGAATGATCCAGAATAAAGTACTTTATTACAACTTTGCATAGCCAAAGCTAGCTTAAAATAAATAAAGTTCCACAAATATTATTCAGAGTTCAAGCAGCATAATAAAGTAGCACTGAGCTCCATCATCTCCATGTGCCACTGGCGACCATGTTGGTTGTAAGCTCGAAATAGATAGACGTCCTTACTCCTCATCTGAACAACCTGCAACATTAACGTTGCAGCCCAGAGAATTTGGGTCAAAACCTTGTGACAGGCTGGCAAGTGTCATACTATGGTGGATAATTAATGGCAAAGACCAAGACGAGATCTTTCAGAGGAGCTTTCCCATACA
The DNA here is from genome assembly GCA_012064385.1 of Puccinellia tenuiflora. Lineage (NCBI taxonomy): Eukaryota > Viridiplantae > Streptophyta > Magnoliopsida > Poales > Poaceae > Puccinellia > Puccinellia tenuiflora. The sequence goes on from QRDG01000223.1 coordinate 551,107, forward strand.
CACGTCCGAACAATACCCACCTACATCCCCTACATCTGCTTGTTCGTCCGGTCAGGTCCACTCAACATACCTAATCAAGACAAAGCCCATATGACTAGTGGCTGCACTGGAAGTAAACTAGACATGGAGTGACATGAAATCTCGAGGCCCTGGGTGGCGAGCACAAGTGCACGTACTCAGGTACCCGCAGAACTGGGCCTGAGCAGCCACTCAACTATAAACCACCAATAGAGCAACTCCAAATCCACCCAGGTGATTCATTAATTTAGTAGATTTTCCTTAACTCATATTCAACAAAACAATTCATTTTTGCAGCAAGCCAATCTACTAAATTAATATAGGTCACTAGCCGTCTAAATCATGTGGCTAACCTAACAGGTTTGCATAGCATATAACTTTATTAAAAACAGCCTATCATGCATGCTACTAGAAAATAGTCTACAATGCAATATAAAAATAGTAATAGGTCTTTCATGAATTGTGTATGCACTTTCCTTGACAGTTGTTCAGGTTGCAGCAACACTCACAGCACTCCTGGCACTCTTCACAATCTAAACAAGCAAATTGCAATAATTCAATACACAAGCAAAGAGGCATTACAATAAAGTATGCATGCATGATGATTTGCTAACAACACAAGTCAAAGTTAAACAATTAATAAATTTATTACTTTCTGTTATTTACTATATGCATGATGCTCTTGATTCACTTTTTAAGTGGCTTTAATAATTTTAAAACAATTGCTATAGACAAAATGCCACTATTTGAGTTTTTACAAAATATTATCAATGCATGATGAAAAAGTGCAAACTAAAATATCTACTGGACAGAGGACACTAAAAGATACACTTTTGCAGAAGAAAACAATTTAAAATAACTTATAGATTTAAAGTTATGCCAAAATTACTCAAATCTCACATTTGAAATTTGAATAATTTCAAAATGGCAAAACAGAAAACTAATGGTTCTAAAATAATCTACAGGTCAAGAGGTTTTCAAAAATATAAAGTTCATTAAATTTGGCCGAGCCATTAAAAAGATATGATGGTTTGAAGTTTTTGGGACTTTTCTGCAAAACTGCCAAATTAAGTTAATTCGGCCGAAATTACAGAAAATGGGGCTGACGTGGATGCTGACTGTGTGCTGACTCAGCGCTGACACGGCGCGATCTAACTGGCCGATACCGATTCGGTAAAGAAATAAAAAGACAGCCGTTGGATCGGGATCCAACGGCCCAGATCTAAACAGAGGGGCCGGCCGGAGCTAGGGTTCCGTCGAGCGGCGGCGCACGGCGACGACGGCTTGGCATCACACATTCCCGGCGTTCTAGAGCTTTCCAGGACGCGAGGATCTTACCCTGACGATCAGCGTGACGAGGCGGAGTCGGTGGCGAAGTTGGCGGTGGAGGGGTGCATGGTCTCAGCCGGAATCGCTCGCCGGAGTTGCAAGTGGCGGCGGTCGGCGTCTGTTGATCACACGCACAGCGATCTGGCGATGAATAAAAATGCCGAGCATGTCAGGGAGGTGCGCCACGAATAGACGAAGCGAAAGGGAGAGGAGAGAGGAGCTGGGGTTGTCGGAGGGCGGCCGGAGATCCAAAACTCACCGGCGGCAATGGCGGCGGCGCGAGCTCGATCCCGAGCAGCCTGACGGCGTGGTGTTAGGGTTTTTGGGGGCGAATTGGAGAGGGGGTCGAGGGGTTTAAGAGGACGCGTGCGGGAGCAACCAATTCCCCCGAAATCGGCCGGATTTTGGATTCGTATCCGTGCCGGATTCGAGCGCTGGAGGTTGGAGTCGATGACGTCAGTGCTGGCGTCAGCATGGACCCCACCTGTCAACGAGAGAAAGAAAAAGAAAAGAGAGGAGGGAGAGAGGGCCGGGGTGCGGGATGGAACTGGGCCAGACTTGGGCCGGCTGCTGGCTGGCTCGGGCTGGCTGGCCTTTTCATTTTTTTTTTAAAAACTTTTATGTTTTCCTTTTCTCTGTTTTCAAAAACTGATTCAAAAACCAAGTAAAACCTTTTATAAAAATTTGCAAAAATACTTTTTAGAGAGCTTTTCAAATATAGAATATTATGGCATTAGCCTTGCCATTAAATAACATTAGAATATTTAAAACATGGCTAGGGTTACTTAGCACCCTTTATTCCATTATTTGAATTGATAAAACCAAAAATCAAAACAAGCCACCTAAAATAATTAAAATAAATGCACAAACAAATGCATATGATGACATGAATGCATGTTTATGCAAATTTTGAAAATTGGGATGTTACACAGGAATAAAGTCAACACAGAACTCAATGACCTCCTCTGTTCCACAGCCCTTGGAGATGCTTCCTTCTGGCCTAGCATGGTTATGAACATATTTCTTTAAGACTCCCATGAACCTCTCAAAGGGGAACATATTGTGTAGGAATACAGGACCGGGAATGTCAATCTCGTCGACTAGGTGGACCAGGAGATGTGTCATAATATTGAAGAAGGATGGGGGGAACACCAACTCAAAACTAACAAGACATTGGACCACATCCCTCTGTAACCTTGGTAGACTTTCTTGGCCAATTACCTTCTGAGATATTGCATTGAGGAATGCACATAGCTTCACAATGGGTACTCGAACATTTTCCGGTAGACCTCAGGTTTTGGAATTTTTTATCTGCCATATTTATTATTCCCTTTATATTTGACGAGAAGCCAGCTGGGACCTTGATACTGCTCATACATTCAAAAAAGATTTGATTCCTTCTCTGCTTTGGTAAGAGCGTAGCTGCTTAAGTAATGACGTCCTTTAGCTGTGTGCTTGTTGTATGGGTCTTTCATACGTTGCTGGGCCTCCCGTGCTTCTGGTGTATCTTTTGTCTTTCCATACACGCCCAGGAAGCCTAGCAGGTTCATGCAAAGATTCTTCGTCATGTGCATCACGTCGATTGAAGACCGGACCTCTAGGACTTTCCAATATGGTAGCTCCCAAAATATAGATTTCTTCTTCCACATGGGCGCGTGTCCGGTAGCGACATCTTTCGGAACAGATTGACCGCCAGGACCCTTTCCAAAGATTACTTCTATGTCCTTGACCATACCAAATATAGCATCATCATCGGGGAGGTTAGGCTTCTTCCTGTGATCTGCCTCACCTTTGAAATGCTTGCCTTTCTTTCTTACGGGATGATTGCTTGGTCAAAATTGATGACACCCCAGGTACACAACCTTCTTAAATTTTTCCAAATATGTACCTTTACTCTTGTCTAAACAGTGCGTGCACGCATTGTATCTCTTGTTTGACTGTCCTGAAATGTTACTAAGAGCAGGCCAATCAATGATGGTTACGAACAACAACGCTCGTAGGTCAAATTCTAGCTGTTTGTGCTCATCCCATACACGTACACCTGGTTTGGCCCACAACTACAAAAGTTCATCAACTAATGGCCTTAGGTACACATCAATGTCGTTGCCGGGTTGCTTCGGGCCTTGGATGAGCACTGGCATCATAATGAACTTCCGCTTCATGCACAACCAAGGAGGAAGGTTGTAGATACATAGAGTCACGGGCCAGGTGCTGTGACTGCAGCTCTGCTCCCCAAAAGGATTCATGCTGTCTGTACTTAGACCAAACCATAAGTTCCTTGTGTCACCTGCAAAGTCCGAGAACTCTCTCTCAATTTTTCTCCACTGCGACCCATCGGCGGGGTGTCTCAACTTCCCGTCTTTCTTACGCTCTTCTTTGCGCCGTCGCAATAACCTGGCATGCTCTTTGTTTCTGAATAGACGTTTTAACTGTGGTATTATAGGAGCATACCACATAACCTTAGCAAGAACCCTCTTCCTGGGGGCCTCATCATCGCCCTCAACATCACCAGGGTCATCTTGTCTGATCTTGTACCGCAGTGCAGTGCATACCGGGCATGCATCCAAATTCTTGTACTCCTCACCGCGGTAGAGGATGCAGTCATTAGGGCATGCATGTATCTTTTGCACATATAATCCTAGAGGGCAGATAGCCTTCTTTGCTTCGTACGTAGTCTCGGGCAATTCGTTATCCTTTGGAAGCTTTGGCTTCATTATTTTCAGCAACTTCTCAAATCCCTTGTCAGATAAACCAGTCTCTGCCTTCCATTTCAGCAATTCCAGTGTGATACCGAGATTTGTGCTGCCATCTTTGCAATTTGGGTACAACAACATTTTGTGATCCTCTAGCATGACCTCCAACTTCAGCTTCTCCTTTTCTGTAACGCATTCTCGCTTTGCATCAGAAATGACCCGACCAAGTGATGCATGTAAAATGCATACATAAACTTTGCACTATAATATTTGTATTCCATTCATATTTGCATCATATAAGGGGTATATTACTGTTATTTAATGATTTTTGGTAATTAATAATGATTCCCCTTTTTCATGGAATTAATCCTGCACAGGCAGAAAACCCCTATTTCTTTCCTTATTTATTTCAGGGACTTAACGACGTCATAATGAGCTGCAAATTTACGGGGATCAGGAGGAAGACCTAGGAACGAAGGAAGCAAGCAAACGGAGGCCGGAGGGGCGAAAGAGGGTGCCCCACACAGCCAGGTACAGGGGCCGCATGGGCCCACCTCTTTTGGCCCTCGTGGCCCCGTTTGCGATGATCCTTCTTCCTGAAGCTTCCTCGTGACCTAAAAACACCTATATAAAGAGCCCCCTGACATTTTTCGGAGAGAGAGCCGCCACACGAGAGAAACAAGAAACATAGACCAGGAGGCTGCAGATTGGAGGGGGAAACTCCGGCGGAGCGCTGCCGGAGAGGTCTTCTTCTTCTCCATCGACATCTCCACCGTCTCCATGATGAAGAGGGAGTAGTCCACCTCTGGACTATGGGTTTGTGGCAGTAGCATATGTATATCTCTCTCTCTCTTGAGCTTCACTAATTAGAACCGTATGAGTTGCCGAACATGATTACGATCATCATTGTATTACCTTTTTGGTGGATCTTTTTATGAGTTAATATATGTTGAGATTGCAATGTTTATTTCAGTTATGAAAGTAGATGCATATTATGTACCCCATTCTTGTATCCTTGTTTTGATCAAGCATGTTTATGAGAGCGTGTGAGGGGGAACGTGTGCATTAGTTGTAGTAACGGGGGTGGTGATGTGATAAGCTGACAACTTAATAGCGCAATCCATTGGGTGTTTACCTTACTTTGTTGCCTCACTAGGGATAAACCAAAATACCATGTTGCAAGGTATGAGGAGTGACAAGCCTCTACTTATGACTAGATCCAGCATGTTCTTATTTTCACTTCATGTCATTAATCTTAAGGCTATACTCTGAGTCATCTTAATTACAGAGGTGTTATGATTTATTTCGCATCTTGGTGGAGTATAAGTGAGACTAATAATCAAAAGGTCTCTATGTTAGGACGTGATGCCCATATAATTAGTAACATGTCATTAAACTTGTTTGCAATCTCATATGTTAATCCTATGTCTACTTATTTGCCACACTATATTAAAGAGAGAGTGCATGTGTGAAACCATGAACCCCGGTCCATTTTTAATCATAAGAAACAACTTTCCAACCACTTTTAAGCATTTTCTACATTCAGCCATTTTAAAATCATAAAATACAAAAACACTTTTATTCATTGCATACACATATAAAAACCCCAAAAATATCATCCATCATCATTACTATCATCCTTGCATTACTACTTACCACCATTGCATATTTATTTACTGTTTTGCATTCATTATTAACTTAATATCATTCTCACACCTTGTGCTTGACAACCACTTGGTGAGATTGAGGGCATAAAGCAATCTACTTTGTTTGCAGGAAATCTAGAGAAGAACAAGGAGATAAAATCCCCACTACTGATTCCCCGAGAGTTCGATATTAAACCCTCGAGTCACCCTCGTGGGGAAAAAACTTCCATTTCTACATACTCTGCACTTGGAGGCTCAACCTATCCCATATATTATTTTCCTTTCAGGGTATCAAGAGTGCTTGTTGGCGTAGTTGAGGGAGAAACACTCTCATCAATTCCATCATCACGTGTTTTTTCTGGCGCCGTTGCCGGGGAATCATAGCTGGAAGGTTTTATCCAAGGATATCACAACAAAGTCAACTTCATCACCAACTTGTGCTAACACCTAAGCTTGGGGAGGTTGCACCTACGTGAGCATCATCTTGTCCATCTTTACCTTCAAGCATTTTATTTTGTTTTGTTATTGTCTTGCATATCATTTTTAGATTTTGGTTTGCATTTTTTATTTTCAGTTTTGCATTTTGTTTTGCATTAGTTAATTCGGTTTGCATTATTTAGTGTCATTTTATATTCAGTTTTGCATAAAAAATTGAAAACACATAAAAACTTGCAAATGGAAAAGAGAACTCATTGGCCATTTAGTGTTAGGAATTTCCCTCAAAATAAGAATGTCCCTATTGAGGAAATTGAGGTTGATCCTAAGATAATGAAATCAATCTATGAATATCGTTTCTATGGAAAACCTAAGGAAGATCCTTTAGCTCATCTTAAGAAATTTGATGAAAGATGCAACATGCTAAAACTGAACCATCCTAATGTTAGACTTAAGCTTTTTTCTTACTCTTTAGGGGGGGGAAGCATTAGATTGGATATTGAGATGGCCACATGGTAAGTTTAGCATCTGGTTTAATTTGAAAGTTGCTTTTGTTGAAAGATTTTGTTCCATTGAAATGATTTGCAATTCTAAACAAATGGTTATCAAGTTTAAACAAGAGGAAGATGAACCTTTGGTAAAAAACATGGGAACGATTTAGAAGTATAGGTTTTGGAATGGAACATGGTCTTAGAGATTGGATGCTCGTGCATATCTTTTATAGAGGATTATCTGAAACCTCTAGAGTCTTTTTGGATAAGGAGTGTGAAGGTTCTTTTATGAATATGACTGCTTCTAATACTTATTATCTACTTGATGGCTTGCTTTTGGAAGCAAAAAATTAAAGAAAGTTTAGATAAAGCCCAAGTACCTGAAGATGTTTTTGATGACCGTTATGAAATATTTGATCTTTATAATAGGGGAGTAAAAGTTGAAGAAGTTAAGATGGTTAGTGAAGTTAATGATCCTTTGCTTGATTTAGAGAATTATATCTTGCATGAATTAATATCTATGTTGCAAAAATTTGCAAGTGATCATTCTATTGATGTTAACCAATCTGGTTTTGGTTCCTATATTGCTAATCATGTCTTGAAAGAAAAAATTGCTAGATACAATCAAGAAGCTATGGTACCACCTAAGCTTGGAGATATATGGATCCCCAAGGTGCTAGTAACTATTGGAAAAGAGACACACCATACCATACTTGATCTAGGATCTAGTGTCTCTATTTTATCTAAAGAATTATATGAAGTACTTGAATTAAAGAATCTTGAAAAATGCTCTGTTGAACTTGCACTTGCTGATAATAACATTAAACGTGCTTTAGGAAAAGTAAGTGATGTTATGGTAGAGTTACATATGAATTTTGTACCTGTGGATTTTCTAATCATGGATATGGAGAATAAAACCTCTAGTCCTATTATTCTTGGAAGACCTTTTCTTCGTACCACAGGGGCTATTATTGATTCAAAGGAAGGGAATGTGAAGTTTCAGTTTCCACATAAGAAATGCATGGAACACTTCCCAAGGAAGAAGGGCACAACTTTTGAGCTCCCTCATGAGCTTCATCTTCGGTAAACAACAAGTAAGTAAGCCTAGCTATATGGCTATAAAGAAAGCGCTTTACGGGAGGCAACCCGGTTGTTTTTATTTGGATTTTCTTTGTGTCCTCTTGCTGTAACAAGAGATTGTTTTTTTAGCTTAGTTTCTGGAATTTTTAATAAAGTGCCAAGTTTTACATATTTTGATTTGAAAAAGTTGCTACTTCTATTCAGAGATTTTATTCCTGCACGAAGTCTGTGCACGGTTTGATTTTTCATTGCTATTATGTAAATCCGATTGAGCTGAGATTTTAACTGTAACTGCAACTTTTCATCCTCTGTATGCCTGAATTTTTAAGAATTTTTCGATGAGTTTAAGTAGGACAGAAAAATACGTTTTGCTGCTGCTGTTTTTCTGGACAAATTCTGTCCCATATTGTTTTATGCATAGTTTGAACTTTTGAGTTGAATCTTTTTGATCCAATTGAGTTTATGAGTAGGCATACAACATTATACACTCTCTGATCATTCATATGAATTTTATTCCATGGATTATATGCAGCAAGAAGCCTATTTGTTTATCTGTACTAATATCACCCCACAGAAAAGAAATGGGAGAAACAGTGTTTTGAAGTTTTTTCACAGGGATTGGAGGAGATGCACCATGAGTTATCCAAGGATGGTGAAAACCATAAGCTTGGGGATGTGGAGAACATCCCCACTGAACCAACATACTCTCGGTTTGCACATGTCTAACTTTTGTTTTTCATTTGAAACACTTTATCGCATAAACTTGGAGCGTCTTTTTGTTTGTTTTTGCTTTGATTTTTATTTTGTGAGACCACCACACTATCATTTATATATGAGAAAGCTACTGGAAATATGGGTTGAAATATCTTGCATGCTTTTGTTATATTGGGAAAAGGGATGTCTAAGTTGATTTTTAATGACACATATAGTTGCATGATTCATGAGCTTCTTTATGAGTAATAATTTGCAAATGCTTTATCATGAGCTATCTTTTATTCATGTTTTGATGCTGTATGTTATTTCACCTTGTTTGACATGAATTAGTTAGTTCTATGGACACTCATGCATGCATCTAGATGGTCATCTTTCTCCCTTTTGCTAGCCCAAAAATTCCAACAAGTAAAAAACTTGTTTCCAACACCCTCAACCCAAGTTTTTCCAGTGAGTCCACCATATCTACCTATTAGTTTTATGCTACACCAAGTATGTTTACCATGTTATTTGTGTTATCTATACCTCTAAATGAAAATGATTATGTTATTTATTGTAATGGGAAAAGTTGGTTAAATAGCTCTCGCAAACTTGATGCACACTTTATTTTTATTGCATTTAATAAACATGAACCATTGTGATTAATATTATGATGATAGTGTCTTGATAAATGTTTAAGGTTGGGAGTTAGCCCATATGTGCTGTCACATGCAAAGCTTTCAACATGTTCCATCATTTATTTAGTTGATATCATGTACTTTTGTTTATGGATGCCTATCATGGTGAAATAATGTGGAAATAGAGTAAGTTTAAATGAGTTTGTATAAATGGTTAGAGAGAAACCTAGGCCGCTAATCTAAGCCATGCATCATTCATGGTGGAAATTTACTTACATGCTATTTTGAACTTTCTGTGATACACCCTACAATAAAAAGCTATATCAAGTGGTAAATAAAAAGGGTGTTGAGGTTGTTCATTATGTTTGTTTGTCTTGTTGTTTTGATGTGGGCTTGATCCATATCATGGGACAAGAGGTACCCCAGTTGAGGCTCTTGATAATACCATTATTACTTACAATGATAGATAACTTAAACTTGCTTTGTTTCCCAATATGAGTAATCATGGTGTAGGTACTTGTATTCAAGAGGCATGAGACATCTAACCTTTACTTTATCAAGGCCACTACTCATATTTGCTTTCACATTTAACTTTAATCATTTAAGATGCTATGATAGGGGAATGAGAGCTTGACACCAAGTATTACCATTGCAATCAATAACTCAAGTAGAATAGTTTGGAGGATAGATGAAACCTATGCATGTTTTACCTCTACTCATTTATATATCTTTTCCAAAGTGTCCACCTTTTACTTTCAGATTTTCATCTTCACTCTATGACCAATGTAGGATGTTCTTACTTATCATATTGCATACTTGTGGTCCATATTACTATCTTTTATGTTACACTTTGTGAACTATCATTGAACATCCTTGCATTGAATACTTGATATCACTTTATAAACTGTTTGCATATTGCTACTTCTTTGAATTAATGAATCATTTGACTTTATGTAGCAGTAGCAATCATCTTTTATATCCATGTTGTTATTATATTGCAAAGTTCATGTTAGTTTTATCACTTTCATACTCAAGGACGAGCATGAGTTAAGCTTGGGGATGTTGATGCATGTAAAATGCATACATGAACTTTGCACTATAATACTTGTATTCCATTCATATTTGCATCATATAAGGGGTATATTACTGTTATTTAATGATTTTTGGTAATTAATAATGATTTCCCCTTTTATGGAATTAATCCTGCGTAGGCAGAAAACCCCTATTTCTTTCCTTATTTATTTCAGGGCCTTAACGACGTCATAATGAGCTGCAAATTTACGGGGATCATTATTTTGGAAGGAGGAAAACCTAGGAGCAAAGGAAGCAAGCAGACGGAGGCCGGAGGGGTGAAAGAGGGTGCCCCACATGGCCAGGTACAGGGGCCGCGTGGGCCCACCTCTTTTGGCCCTCGTGGCCCCGTTTGCGACGATCCTTCTTCCTTAAGCTTCCTCGTGACCTAAAAACGCCTATATAAAGGGCCCCCCGATGTTTTTTGGAGAGAGAGCTGCCACACGAGAGAAACAAGAAACAGAGACCAGGAGGCTGCAGATTGGAGGGGGGAAACTCCGGCGAGCGCTGCCGGAGAGGTCTCCTTCTTCTCCATCGACATCTCCACCGTCTCCATGATGAAGAGGGAGTAGTCCACCTCTGGACTATGGGTTTGTGGCAGTAGCATATGTATCTCTCTCTCTTGAGCTTCACTAATTAGCACCGTATGAGCTGCTGAACATGATTATGGTCATCGTTGTATTACCTTTGTGGTGGATCTTTTTATGAGTTAATATATGTTGAGATTGCAATGCTTATTTCAGTTATGAAAGTAGATGCATATTATGTACCCCGTTCTTGTATCCTTGTTTTGATCAAGCATGTTTATGAGAGCGTGTGAGGGGGAACGTGTGCATTAGTTGGAGTAACAGGGGTGGTGATGTGATAAGCTAACAACTTAATATCACTATCCATTGGGTGTTTACCTTACTTTGTTGCCTCACTAGGGATAAACCAAAATACCATGTTGCAAGGTATGAGGAGTGACAAGCCTCTACCTATGACTAGATCCAGCATGTTCTTATTTTCACTTCATGTCATTAATCTTAAGGCTATACTCTGAGTCATCTTAATTACTGAGGTGTTATGATTTAGTTCGCATCTTGGTGGAGTATAAGTGAGACTACTAATCAAAAGGTCTCTATGTTAGGACGTGATGCCCATATAATTAGTAACATGTCATTAAACTTGTTTGCAATCTCATATGTTAATCCTATGTCTACTTATTTGCCACACTATATTAAAGAGAGAGTGCATGTGTGAAACCATGAACCCCGGTCCATTTTTAATCATAAGAAACAACTTTCCAACCAATTTTAAGCATTTTATATATTCAGCCATTTTAAAATCAGAAAATACAAAAACACTTTTATTCATTGCATACACATATAAAAACCCCAAAAATATCATCCATCATCATTACTATCATCCTTGCATTACTACTTACCACCATTGCATATTTATTTACTGTTTTGCATCCATTATTATCTTAATATCATTCTCACACCTTGTGCTTGACAACCACTTGGTGAGGTTGAGGGCACAAAGCAATCTACTTTGTTTGCAGGAAATCTAGAGAAGGACAAGGAGATAAAATCCCCACTACTGATTCCCTGAGAGTTCGATATTAAACCCTCGAGTCACCCTCGTGGGGAAAAAACATCCACTTCTACATACTCTGCACTTGGAGGCTCAACCTATCCCATATATTATTTTCCTTTCAGGGTATCAAGAGTGCTTGTTGGCGTAGTTGAGGGAGAAACACTCTCATCAATTCCGTCATCACCAAGACCATCAGCGGGCTCATCTGATGCCCGTTTTTCTTCACCTCCTTCTTCTTCATTGTCTTCCATCGCAGTATCACCGTATTCTTCAGGGAACATAGGATAGTTGTCATCATCCTCTTCTTCTTCATTGTCTTCCATCATAACCCCTCTTTCTCCATGCTTGGTCCAACAATTATAGCTGGGCATGAAACCTCTCCGAAGCAGGTGGCCTTGAAGGGTTCTCGAGGAAGAGTGCTCATTGACATTCCGACAGTCCATACATGGACAAGGCATAAAACCATCCTCTTTGTTTGCCCTAGCCACAGCGAGAAATTTATGCAGGCCTGCAATAAAATCGGAACTGCGTCGATCGTCGTACATCCATCGCTGCCGCTCATCCATCTGCATATCATATAATTAGGTTTATCAAATAACATTAGAATAATATCTTGAATAGTGAAATGACCACCGTACATCGACACATGCAATATTTGTATCAATTACAGATGAAAAGGACAAGGTTGCTAACCTCAATCGATTGGAGGAAAGAGAGAGGAGAAAGCTTAAGTGTGGCTCTGGTACCTCATATCATTTTGTGTGAACTTAAGTGTGGCTCAGGCATTTCATCGAACACCTCTAGTGCATAGCAAAGGAAAACAAACTAGCACCCACCCTCACACCTCCTAGCAGGAAAAAAAGAGAGAGGAAAAAAGTTGGTTGTTGGCTTGGTGCATATATAGGCAGTGGAGGAGTATTAGTCCCGGTTTGTGCTATGAACCGGGACTAATGCTCTGCGGGAGTGATACCCACAAGTATATGGGGTCGTTGAAATCTTCAATGTGTAAGTATAGTATCGATCCCACGAGGAGTAGAAGGTATAAGTATTTATCCTCTGAAATAAGAGTGTCACTTCTCTTATTATCTATGCACTAGACAAACTAAAATGATTAAATGATGCAAGTGTTTTTGGGTTTTTGGTGTAGAGGGCGACAACAATAACTATATGGCATGGATTGTAGAGTCAGGGACGGAGCCAGGAATTTGACATTGGGAGGCCAAGTGAAGACTATAGAACTTGGAGGGGGTCGTAGGCTTAAATTTGGAAAAAATTGTTATCAAATCCACAAAATATAAGGGGGTATTCATAATTTTTCCCCTCATGGGGGAGCCTGGTTCCAGGACGCCCCTAGCTCCATCCCTGCGTAGAGTGTTAGGCTTCAACACGGGTACGCCATCAAATATTTTGAAAACCCAATTTACCCATGTCCAGCCCCGTGTGGGTAATAGCCCTATACCTAACAGTTATCTTTATCGTATTGAGGATAAAAAGACTATGGAGGGGGTAGCTAGTTGATCAATTGTAGATACATTGATGTCGTGTTCTCTGCATGGATTATATTGCAAGCGATCAACACGTTCTCACAGCTAGATCAAGAAAATGGTCGTTTGAGTTTGAAGGGAATAAAAGAAACGAGAGATTTGTTTCATTAGCTTATCTTTCTATAATATCTATCTTAACGAAAATTAGACAATCGGAGAGTGACACTCGGTGTCATTGATCAACATGAATATGCAAATACACTAAGACATGTATCGATAAAAAGAAATTCACACTAAACACTTATGAGGTACTTCCACTAAGTCCAAAATCCCTCTGAGGGTTACTTATTGATTCAACATTCGAGATAAGCTAGTCCACTAGTGAGTTTTATCATTAGTGTTAGTTGTTGAGTGATCATAGTAGGCAATACTACCAATACAACTCATGTTGGTCATGTGGCATCATATGCCATGGCTCCCACTCTCTTTGTCCCGAGGCTCATAACATCATGATACCCTCGCCAAGTTAATTTTGTGGTTCTTGTCGGACACAAACCAGTCTACTAGGTGAGAATTATTGGCAACACCCTAATTTCATATACATACTACCAAATATACCCAACTTCTGATGGTGCAGCACCCAACGAGGCAACTAAATTGACATTCTTTGAGGTATTTTACTTCTACCATCAACATGCTAGGATTAATACCAAGACATAACAATCAAAGATAATCATATTAACTGTGAGATAGTATGACTCTTCATCGTGATCTCCAGCTCTATTGTTCATCAAGCTTTTTGGCGTCCGTGCCCTCCTATTATGAAATGACACCCCCGTAAGAGGTTTTGGTGTTAATGACCACATGATTAGCAGACTAACCACACGCTTAAACTTTATGACAATTCCTAGGCATATCAGAAGATAACATATGATGGTTGAAGACCCCTTAAAGGGAGAAGAGAAAAGAGAGGGGTGTCCCGACATTTTTTTGTTTATTTGAGCCATTAGGACATCCATACTTTTAAGAGGGGTCCGCTCCAGAATAACATGTCAAAATGACAAGGTTGTTCAGTTTAAGATCTTGAATTTGGTGAAAATTGAGCAAATGCCCATTTGAACATAGTTGAAAAATGTATTGGAATTTGTAATATAGAAAATTTTGAGAGAGAGAGAGAGAGCATAAAGATGATTTTTCCTAGGCATTGTCTCTTTGAAGACTAGAACCTTTGCATGCAAAATTTGGAAATAAGAGTTTTCATTTAGTAAAAGGTAAATGATTTTGGAGCCAAAATAAGTCATAATAAGAATGTTTTAGAGTCCCACATGGCATGATCAAGTGTTTGAATTTAGTTGACTTTTGTTCACAAGTTGGTGTTTTGTTAGTTACCAACACAAACGTATTCACACAACGTCCAACAAAGCATTTCAAAAGTTTTCATTGGTATCAGATTAATCATTTTTATTACAAAACGCAGGATGTTATGACCTTCTCCCATTGAAAAGAATCCCGCCGATCTTCTTCTCACTAGCCCCGGTCCCTTTACCTTAGTGGCGTTGCCATCTTATCTCTGCTACCGGTTTGTTAGGGGGAGGCCGGCCCCGTGCTCTTTTGTTACCCTGCTCTTTCGGCTAAGCTGTAGTGCCTCAGCTCTTGTTTCTGTTCGTGAACTCGTTTGTGAACCTCTGTTTTATTAATTTAAAGCAGGGCTTTAAGCCTTTTATCTATATAAAAAAAATCCCGCCGACGAAAATTAATACTTGGTCCTTCGGCACCCTTGTTATTAAAAAATAAAGATGAACAACAAAACTGTGGGAATCGAATTGACATTTCGAGTGAAGTTTAGGACCAAACCGTAATAAGGCATTAGAGATTTAGAGCCGCGTGCTGCTCAACTCGTTAAACCCTAAAACCCAAAGCTGCTCCCCTCTCCTTCCTTCCCCGCTCCCCTTCGCCTCCACACCCCAATCAACAAATTCGCCGCCAGCCTCCACGGCAATGGCGATGGATTTGGACGAGCCGCTCGCCGAGGAGAAGGGCGAGGTGGCGCTGCAGAAGCTGAGGGACGCCGACCCGTCCATCTACCTCTCCCCGTCCGCCGACCTCGCCGCCGCCGCCCGGGCGGCCCTGAAGCACCTCCACTCGTCGCTCGCCGTTGTCTCCCCAGTACAGCCACCGCCGCTCCCAAACCTCCTCGCGGGCCCCAACTTCGACGCCGAGCAGATTTGGTCCCAGAGCGAGCTGCTCTCCCGCCCCCTCCTCCCCCACCTCCACCGCCAGCTCCGCCGCCTCGAGCACCAACCGCCTCCGCATCCGTCGCCAACTCCTCCGCCGTCCAAGCCTGCTGAAGAGGAGGAGGAACCGTCAGACGAGGAGGAACCGTCAGACGAGGAGGAGGATGGAGAGGGTGACGAATCGGAGGATTTGAACGAGGATGAGTTGGGGGACACGGATGACGAGTTGGGTTCGGGGGGAGGGGAGGAGGAAGAAATGGAGGATGTGAAAGGTAGGGCAGGGAATGGGGTAGAGGACGAGTTCCTCAAGGTGAAGGAGCTGGAAGAGTTTCTGGAGAAGGCGGAAGAACAGGAGTATGGTGGTTCCAGGGGAGAAGAGAAGAAAAAGACAACTGTGGACTGGACAGAGGACGAGAGCGATGAGGAGGACATGGATGAAGATGGTGATGATGATGAAGAAGATGATGATGAGGATTTGGATGTAAGGATTTTGTATTCACACCCTCTCTACATACGTGGAATGATTTTTAGCTCTGATAGAATCTAAGATATAGAACCATAAGCATCTCAGTAATTGGAAGCCAAAATTTCTGCTAGATATGCAATAGAAATGACTCAACAGCTAGAGCTAGTTCAGGAACGGCACATTTCATTATACTGCCCGAACGAATGAGCTCCTTTTGACAGTTAGGGTGTTAGATACCGTATTTTATTGATGAAGCATGTTGATCCAAATTTCTTCTTTAACTTGAGTGTTGATGCTGTTAACTGTAGTTGGAAGATTTTGACGACGAGGATGAAGAGGATGCAGGAAAATCTGGCGGAAATATAAGGTAAGTATCTTATGCTAACCTCAAGTATGCTACTATGGTGATCGTCAAAATGCAAATCAATTTTCATTATGTCAGTTAATTTTACTAAAAGTACAATGCATCGGTTTTGTGAAGAGATATCCGTGTAGGATTTTAAATTGCTTGATCAGAGCTTCGCAACTCTTTTCTAATTTATACACATAGTAAAGAAATTGACCTATGAAAAGTTAGGACGGTGGATAATTCAAGATTCATACTGTTAAGTTATGTATGTGATATCAAAATCATTCCTGAGGTGGAGTAGGAGCTAGTTATTTTCGCAGACATAGGGATGAAATTGAATATTAATACTTTCATGGAGATGGACTCAATTAGATTAGAAAAGCGAACAATGAAAAAAATGGCCCCCCTTTGGCATAATTTGTTGGTAACTTGATGGGAGGAAGAGAAATTGGCCTATGAAAAATAGATTTAATGTATAGAAGCTTGCAGCCACCTGTACTGGAGATATGAATTAGTGATATCAAGCCTGCCAATGGTTACTAAACCAAATTGAGTCCAGCCCAAACCAATTGAAAAGGAACATACAACGAGCTGTGTGATCAGTTGATTGGATTAGCGTGGGCTCAATCGAGCTGATTGATGGGGGCATCAGCGAGCGGCGAAGTTGTCTGCTTGTGGGGGAGGAAGGCGACGGAAAAATGGTCAGGGAAGGTGGCAGATGGAACTTCAGCCCGGTGGCAGCAGTGGAGGCTAACCCTAGCGCTGGCCCCATCTTGAGTCGTGACCCTTTGAGACTCCTCTGTCTCAGACTAGTGGATTGAGTCCACGGTTTCAATCAATCTCAGGATGAAAAGTCTCAGGATATCGTCCTTTCCCGCCTCAGCTACATTTGCCCAGTAATAATCTGGACATGGATTTTTACTCCCTAGCACATGTGCTCCCTTTATATTTTTTCTTTCAGAAAGTTTTTTTTAAGCTTAGAAAAATTCAAAATGAATCTGACATGTACATGTCAGAGCATACTACATATTTCAAAGTTTTGTGAAAAAGTGAATTGTTATTTGGTCTGCACTAAAATGACAAGATCCAGGGGCTAAAGAAGCAGCTTTATCTGCTCTATTTTTTTGTTGTTGCACTGGACACAGAACTGCAAGAAGATTCATGAAACTTTGCAGTTGAACGTAATAATTATCACCCATGTATGAATTGTTTCCAAACAGTTGGAAGCATGAGATTTTTTTTTAGTATTGATGCTTGAAGCTATCCCTGGTTTCTTCCTTAGGTTGGAGAATGTTGTTATATTATGCATTTTGGTATCATGAATTGGATGTTGCACTCTAACCAGCTAAGAGCTTCTTTTCAGGTATGAGGATTTTTTTGAGGAAAGCCATAAGCAACAAATCAAGAAGAGAAATGGTTCCACAAAGAAAGTCCATTTCAAGGATGAATTACAGGAAATGAAAGTGGATGCTATTGAGAACGATGATACAACTGATGATCCAGCATTAGAGGTACTCATTTTTGTTGGATAAGTAATGCACATACAGTCCTGTACTTGTTTTTATCAAGATGCCTTTTCATATATGCAGGATGAACAGGGTCTTTCAACTCATGAGAAGGAGCGCCTGAAGATGCGTGCTAAAATAGAGCAAATGGAGAAAGCTAGTCTTGAACCCAGTGCATGGGCCATGAAGGGAGAGGTAATTGATAGCCTGTTATGTAAATAAGATATATTTCTGTTCTCTCAAAAAATAAGATATATTTCTTTGAGGTGAGTAAGATATACTTCTGACTCATAACATCGTGATAATAATAATTTCCACTTTATAAAAAAAGTTAATTGACTTCCTTTTGTAGGTTACTGCTTCGAGCAGGCCCAAAAATAGTGCCCTGGAAGTGGACCTTGATTTTGAACATAATGTAAGACCTGCTCCAGTGATCACGGAGGAAGTCACAGCTTCTATCGAGGAGATGATTAAGAAAAGAATTGCGGAGGTAATATGTTTTTGGGCATGTCACTAAGGTTTGTAACTGGGTCAACTGTAGCATTCCAGAGAATAAGTACAGAGAATTATGAGCTCTTTGGATCTATCGTTTTGTATTCTGTGGCTCTGCTTGTAATATTGAGATAGCTTCACTTATTGTTTCATAACAGGATAATTTTGATGATGTTGAAATGCCTTCAACCTTGCCATCTAAAGCTCCAAAGAAGCAAAAGGAGATGGTATGATTTTGATCCTTTGAAATAACGTGAATTCTTTCATGATAACAATAAGCTAATGCATTCTCACCATTATCGATATATTTGAACAGGATGAAAGCAAGAGCACGAAGGGTCTTGCTGAAATTTATGCGGTATGCACTATCTGACTGACATTTATTTTTTATCCTAACGAGTTGCTAGTTAGGATGAGTTTAAGACAGTTCATCTAGTACTGATCTTTTTACTCTTACAGGATGATTATGCACAAAAAGCTGGCCTTGCACCTGCCACACTTTCTATTTCAGATGAACTGAAGAAAGAGGTGAGTCATCAATTGTTTTTACTAGAATCCGAGGGAGGTTGACTTATCTATAATGATTATAGTTTTATTCTACCTTTGATCGTAATTATTGTGCAACATCTGATGCACTATTTCTGTTGAGCTTAAGAGTAAATCTTAGTGTCTTGTCAGTAAATGCATGCCAGATATTTTTATGTCCATTTAAATTAGCAAGTTCTTGCATTCCTTGCTTGTCGTAGTCGCTATTGTGTCACTATTCATCGTTGCTTTCCCGTGGTACACAAGATGCTTGACATATTATGAAGAATTTGAATACTGATGCTCTGTGATGGTTTATTGACCCTTGAACATGCAATGGATTTGCATTTTGCTATTGGATTTTTTGGTGGTAGAAGCAGACTTCATCTTTTAGTAAATGAGTGGATTACTTTCGTCACTTTCTGTGTTTCAGTAAGCATGCATATTGGATAGGTGATAGGTCATACTTGATACTTCACTTAACAGCTGTCAATTTCTATTGAGGTGTTCTTTACTACATTGGTTCTATGCTTATGTTTCCTTTCCTGCGACCATTCCAGAATGCTACATACATTTTTTTTGTCTTTATGATGATATGACGAATTTCTATTTCAACTCAGGCAAATGATGTATTTAAGAGGATATGCTTGAAGTTGGACGCACTCTCTCATTTCCACTTTGCCCCAAAGCCGGTATGCAGCAGTTCTTTATTTGACAACATTTTGTACTTAACATTTGCGATTTTTGGCATGAAGATACATATTGTCTTTTCAGGTCATTGAGGATATGTCTATACAAGCAAATGTACCTGCTCTAGCAATGGAAGAGGTACCAGAATCATCTATTTTCCGTGAAGTTACTCGATTTGAATATTTAATGAACTACTTCTATGCCTTGCAGGTTGCACCTGTAGCTGTTTCAGATGCTGCAATGCTTGCTCCCGAAGAAGTTTTTGAAGGAAAAGGCGATATTAAAGAAGACGCAGAGCTCACGCAAGCTGAGCGCAAACGAAGAAGAGCCAACAAGAAAAGGAGATATGCAGGTATTTGTTGTTTGGTCTTTCAGGTTCCACTCTCCCTAACAGTTTTTTAGCAATCCTTCCAAGAAACTGTAGGTCATGCTCTCTACTTCATCACTAGAGCAGTTCATGGTTTTCAATTAAATGTTGGAAGATTTCGAACAATGCAATCTTACACATGGACTGAAACGTGTGGGCAACATGACAAACCTGCTATTTTTCCATGCAGAAACACACAAGGACAGGCCAGCCAAGGTGCAGAAAAACTCAGATATGTAGGAAGCTGCTTTGCCTGCTATTGCAAACCTTAGTGAGTTGGAGTGAGGTCCAGCCCAACAGTGCAGATACTTTGTGTTTGCCAGTGCAGTACCTTCGATGTCTGGCCTGCAATTTTGACGCTCTGTTGTAGCCATTTGTTGAGCTTCCATGCAGTGTAAAAGCAGTATATGTTCTACTCGAATAGTCAAAAGTTTGTATTCATGGGGAGCATGTCTTTATTATGTTTTAGAATGTTTATGCGGGGGTGACATGGTGGAAGGAATCAAGGAAATGCAAGTGGCCATAAGCAAAGCTGTCACCCCGCAACGGGTGCCTCGACTCATCATTCCGTCGACGACGGAGTCGAGGCCTATCATGAGCTCCAGCTGTTGCGGTGCTACGGGCATTCCAGATCCGTAATATCCTTTGTAAATATTGGGAAAATTATCAGAAAAGCTCATCGCATATACTCCGTACTTGAGAAGGGTAAAGAGGCCAGTTGGAATATTGCGTGGCCAACATTATTAGCCCTAGAACATTGAAAATCCACTTTGGCTTGTTGGACTAGATGCCCATGTTGTGAAAAAACATATTTCAAAAGTGAATTTTGATATTTTGACAAATTCTCACCAAAAGACTAGATGCCGTCCTAGCTAGGCGCTAACCTACACCATGGGCTACATCAACAATCTTTATGGCATCGACTAGTCATGCATCGAATGCCAATGATGTTGTGAAATATTTTTCATGAATCAACTCCCCCTCGGCTTAATGGAATCAAACTGAAGATTAAAATCCACCATTGGATAGCTTTCTCTGAGAAGTTCAAGATAGATAAGATGACCTAGATCGGAGTTTGTAGGACGAAGTTCAGAGGATCTTGCGTTGACAATCAGTGATTACTTGCACCAAACCGCTCCCAAGATTGATGAAAAAATGGAAAAGTGCCCCAACATGAAATTTATTCGCCTTCTTGAGACGAACAACTTTGCCTTTTCTTGTTTCCGAATCCAGTTTATTTTGTATTTAAATTTCGAATTTGGGTTAAATTTGTCAAATTTCACCTCGGCCCCGTCTCTCTCCCTCCTCCAGTCCTCCTCCACTCTAGGGTTTCTTCTACTTCCCTACCGCCGATGGCCGCCACCTCCTGCGACGCTCCGGTCCCTCCCGCCATGCCGGACCTCGTCCGCGACCACCTCTATTTCGGGGACATCAACGACGCCATCGCGGCCCTCACCGGCTCCCTCCCGGACGGCACCGACATCACCCACGTCCTCTCCGTCGTCAGCTCCGCCTCCATCTCATTCTTCACCGACTACCGCCGGGGCCTCTCGCTCCCAGCCGAGGAGGTCCGCCGCGTTATCTCTGGGGAGGACGGAGCGCCCTCGTCGGTGGCACCAGGGCGGCTGATGCGGGTGGTGGAGAGGACCGGGAAAGGCCTAAGGGTGACGCGGATGGCCGTGCCGCTCAGGGACACGGAGGAGGAGAACCTGCTCGACCACCTCGAGCCCTGCCTCGATTTTATTGACGAGGGGAGGAAGGAGGGCAATGTGCTGGTGCATTGCTTCGCGGGGGTCTCCAGGAGGTACACTTGTACTCTGTATTTCTCTTGAGCTCTTACATGTTTTTGTAGATGTTCTTAATTCTAAATGTATCTATTGTTGACGAATTTACATGCTTGGTTCTTCACCTCTTTGTTTGCTTGCGAAAAAAAATAGTTTTGTGGCCATCTTTATCTTTTCTACATATTCTTGCAAAATAGCTCTGACTGGGGGCATTTCAAACCACATGAAAGCACAGCTCCAATGTTTTGGCTAAATGAGTTTTTATTGGCCATCTATCCAAACTTAATTCTAGGTCGTGTATCATCCAATGTTACATATATTTTAGTACAGTTAGTCCACACAGCTGCCCGTTATACAAGATAAATCTAAAAAAAAGGTATAGTACAATGTAATCATCATAAATTTTCTGCCATCTACTTGTACATCAGTTCGTTTTGTAAAATTTCTATTTGTCTCTTCTCCAACTAGTTACATCTGGTAAATGCGGATAAAAATGTTCGCCTGCTATGGCGACTAATGTTCCATATGCATGTGTATGAGAGGAACATGTAGTGAACACTCACAATAACTACTACTCCCTCCAATCCAAAATAAGTGTCGATGATTTAGTACAAACTTTATACTAGACTAGTACTAAGTCTCCGACACTTATTATGGATCGGAGGGAGTATATAATAAGTAACTATGAACTTAGCCAAAAACTGTCTTTTGCCTAATCGAGAGAATACTTAATTACTTATCATCTCATTTTGGGCTAAATACACGGTTATTACAGTTTTTTAATTACTGTAAGTGTTCACTAAATGTCTCACACGGCACATACATGCATAAGAAATGAGGTTGGAACTGCAGTACTAGGAAAATTGAAATGTTACAAAAGGAACTGATGGTTAAGTGCAACATTTTGGTTAATGCTGGGTACCTTGTATCATCCCGCTTTCT
Organism: Puccinellia tenuiflora; assembly: GCA_012064385.1. Taxonomy (NCBI): domain Eukaryota; kingdom Viridiplantae; phylum Streptophyta; class Magnoliopsida; order Poales; family Poaceae; genus Puccinellia; species Puccinellia tenuiflora. Next base: position 573,617 of record QRDG01000223.1, read on the forward strand.
AATATCCGTCTTGTATAACAAACATGCGGACTGTTCGTACTGAAGTGTTTGTATAGTGGGACAATAATTATTGATTTTGCATAGCTACAAGCCAATTCGTTTGACTTGATAATTGCAACCACATCTGAACTACTACAATTTCTACCACAGAAGGATGTAGACATTTCCAAGATAAGCATGCCCGACAAACTGTTTTTTTTTTCTTAACACGGAAACCAGAACAAGAGGTGAAGGACTAGTCCAGAAATCATGCACAAGGTAGAACCAACAAGGGAGGCTGGTGAAGGCAACGCTAAGCTAGCAAGGAAAGAGACCATGTCCGTCAATGCAAAACTGGGGGAGGCTGCCAATTCGGAGCAGCCCTGCCAGGCACAATGAAATTTTGAATCTGAATGGCTGAGACTGTGGGTAGTACGAGATATTTGTTGCACTACTATATATATTTTTTTCCAAAACCAAATGCTAGCTACGAGAGTTGAGAGTCGAAGGCGGTCGCCTCACTCTTATTCCAGCATGCCTTTTGAGCCAGGAGTAAAGGAGTGGTGTTTTGGTGTTATTCCGACGAAGAGAGGTGGATTTGAAACAATTTTTCTCGAAAGTCCCACATCAATGCGTGCGTACATTTCCCTGCACGCAAGAGAGGTGCTAATCTGCGCTAGCCTGGCTGTGTGTGTGGAAAGTTCCAACACAGTCCTCTACGACATGCTCACAGCTAACACTTTGGGGAGTTGGGCTGTGAGTAGTGGCATATGGAGGAGTTTCGAGATGTGGTTGGCAACTGTAGCTACCATGACCTTGGGTACTTAAGTTTGCCGTATACCTTGACTATGATGAGCTTATCAGTGTTGCCCTAGCAATTAGTAGTCATGGGCATGATTTTGCAAGATGATACTGTGAACTCCACGTTGGTTCCCGGGTGCATATGCAGCCGGTATCCAAAAAACATATTTCGAATTGTCGAAAAAATCCGAAATAAAATTTCACGGATACGTCTTCACATTCTATATGGTCTCAAAGTGATTTCATGGAAAACTGATATTTTTTTGTGACCTTTGCAAAGAAGACAAAAAATGTCTTGTGAAAAGTCTTATTTTAGCGCCAAATTTTGTGTTTTTTACACAACACAAAAGATGTCCATATTCCGTGAAACGACTTTGTGAACACATAGCATGTTAAGATCTATGCGCAGACATTTTATTACATTTTTTTAGTATTTCGAAATGTATTTAAAATAAATAAAGGGTGCATATGCACCCGGGAGCCAAACAACACTCCCATACTCTTTTCAACTCTCTGAAGCAAGATAGCCATAGCATGTCTATTGAGCAACCCATGATTGACTGGATCTAGGATGGAATGATCAGCCAAGAAGGGTAGTGTTGAAACAAAGTCGTAGAACTGGTAACCTTTGGAGTGCTATCTCTTCTCACTTCTTAGGCTCTCATCGCCCATCCAGTTATAATGGAGATTGACAAGCTAAGCAGGAGGTTCTTGTAGTTAGAGTCTGCTTCTTGCCAAGGTGACTAATTCTGGTTTGATGTAATTCCAGTTTTTCTTGGCGTCTATCCTCGTTGATTGTAATCCTGCTATTATAAGTTAGTAATGAATAGCTCATCGAGTCTAAAAGATAATCTTAGTCAGTACATTGTGATTTTGAGCTCAGGACTGCTGGCAAGTAAGAAAAGCTGTCAGCTCATGGCTCTGGCTAACCAATTATATAGGATGCCATTGTAAATTTCCACATAGAACTTCCTTTTTGATGCGTTGGTTGTCAGAAACCAGAAACGTATAATTATTCACTAGTTATGATGCCATTCATGTTCAATATGAAACAATTGTTCTGAATTTCCTCCTATCGTGTTGTAGTGCTACCATCATCACGGCATATCTTATGAGAACAGAACAGAAATCTCTGGAAGGTTTGAATCTTTTTGTTCAAGCAAAACACACAATATACTGATTTTTGTTGTTATGTCGCTTGAGTTATCTGATCCTTCTTTTTTAACTCTCATGTGGCATTACTGTTTTTTCTCTTCCAGAAGCACTAGAGTCTTTGAAGGAAATTAATGAGTCTGTTTGCCCAAACGATGGCTTTCTTGATCAGGTAAGCTTTCATTATGATCTGTTTGCACCATATTGCCCTTTAGCTTTCTTTTATTAGGTTGAATTTTCTATATCTTGCAGTTAAAATTGTTTGAAGAAATGGGTTTCAAGGTTGATACTTCAAGTCCTTTGTACAGGCGCTTCCGCTTAAAATTGTTAGGTTGGCCATTTTCCTTCTTGTATTCTTATTGCACTAAATACCCGAGAGATACTTTCAAAGTTAGCATCACCATTAAAGAATGGAGATAGAGAGAATTATCCTTTTGTTGGGGTTCCGTATTTCATATGCTTGCCTTTGTGAGCCCTCTAATTCTTATGACTGTAGGATGCTACTCTTGATGAAAATAAAGCAATTTGGCCATAGTACACTTTGACATGGCTTCCTGCATTCCCCTAGTCTGAGTAACACTTCCTTTAAATGTTTGCCTATTGCTTCTCACAGGTCACTCCTACAAAATTGGAGAGAAAATAGGAAGCCATGTATTTGAAGACGATCCTGGTGTTGCTCGACAGCCTAATCCTACCCAGGAATTGTCAAACAAGGAGACCCATAAAACAGCGTACCGCTGCAAGAAATGCAGGAGAATCATTGCTGCACAGGACAACGTTATCACCCACACTCCTGGTCAGGGAAATTCTAGCTTTGAGTGGCACGACAAAAGGAAAGGTGGTCACACATACAACAAGGAGCAAGATTGCTCTTCTCTGTATGTTGAGCCTCTCAAGTGGATGACTCCGGGTAAGCCACTCTCATAAATTCACCCCTTGCAGTATCGTAAGCATTCTCATAGGTATCGATGTGGTCCATAGCATATTACTATCAGTCTATTCATTATCTGCTTTTGCTCGTGATGAAGCAGTAGAAGATGGTGCTTTGGAGGGGAAGCTGTCATGCATCCACTGCGGAGCACGCCTAGGGTACTTCAACTGGTCAGGGATTCAGTGCAACTGCGGCAGCTGGATCACACCTGCCTTCCAGATTTCTAAGAGTAAAGTTGATATAAGCACCATCTAGATCTTCTCCGGAGGCTAGCAAGTTTGAGGAGTTTATCAGGTCCAGGTGGTGTAAATAACTAAATACCATATCATCAGAACCCTCGTGCACTTGATCTCAACAAACATGGAAGGTGAGACGCCAACACCAGATAAAAAGATGGTCCCAACAAATTGTTAAAGTACTTTTAAGTTTATATCACGTTCTCAAACAGTGGTTTGGGATTAATTTTGGTCTGTACTTAGCTATTTGTTTTAAATATAAGCAAAACTGACACAGTTGATCTAACGGGAATTAGCTCTAAGCTAGGTAGGGCTTTAGGTGACTGGATCACCAGTGTTGACACTATTCTTAATTTTCTTGACATATTTCTTTGTAGGAAAGATTGGCACAATTCAAAAGTGAATTTTAAAAGGCTGAAGAGACAGACGTTTATCTTATTTTAGCTGTCTGCAAGTAAGAGGAAATGTGTCTGATGTTGATCGTTGTCAATATCTTGATGTTTATTTAATTCTCTATATAGTTATCTTACCCGATGGTGGTTGATGCCGATGGTTATGTTAGTGTTTATTAACGTTTGTCATAGTATATAACTTGCACGTTACTACGTTTTAATGTGTTTTTGGTCCATGGCTCATATATCTATGTGCGTGTGAACAAATCAATGACAACACATGTAGAGAACCCGTGTGAAAAATTCCAAGCTCATTCACATAGCAAATTGGACATTTGGTCTTATAACCCAACCGATATTTTGCGTGGTTCAATCTTAAATTTTCGTTTTAAATTTATAAGTACCATACAGAGGAAAACGTACAGATATTTGTTACATTTGGCTACACTTTCCACCGAGGTGGGTATCGGGAAGGTGATCATATCAACTGACAGCCAGATTCTAAAGCAAGCTATTGTTTCAAACTCACTTGATCAATCACGGTTGGGACAGCTCTTTCTTGACATAAAGTACAACCTGGTAATGGAGTTTAATGATTATAGTGTTGGATATTGACCAAGGGCATGTAATAAGCCAGCTCATGTTTTAGCTGCTATGGGTTTAGGAATGGAACTGAACAACCAGTCTTTGTAGTTGTCGGAGTTCCCGACTGATGTAACCTGCCTTGTCGCCGGCGATTTAGCCGTGCTTTAATGGAATGCCCGTGTTCCTGTCAAAAAAAGGTCTATGGGTGGACGGAGGCAGCTCAGAAGTCAAACAAGCCAAGCCCAATACTTCTGCCAAGCTCGTGAAGCTCAGCAATCTGCTCGGTGAAGCTCCCTACCCTGCTTGAAGGATCGGTGCACCCCCCAAAAAAAAAAACGGCATGGCCAATGTTAAAACTTAAAACCGAACAATTCACAATCGTACATAACACGATATAGACCGGAAACACAATTTGGCTCCCGTGCTCATTTATTCTTGGAATCTGTGCCAGTCAAGTTTGTTGAGAACTAGATTCTCAACAGCCTCTGTTTTCCCTTTCGTATTCCTATATCTGTAATCCGTCAGAATGACTCTGCCTCAGGCCATCCTGGCGAGTTGTGGTGTGAACAGCTTGATGTTTAACATATAGGGCGTGCTTGGATGGCCGGTTGAAAAAACGGATCTGGAATATTTTACCCGCCCGTGTCGGATTTGGCGGGTTTGTAGGACTGTCTAGCTATAGGTCCGTGGAAACTACCGATCGTTTTGGTTACCTCCGTATCAGAATATAAGATGTTTTACTATTTTTTTTCATCCATATGTAGATATGTTTTAGTGTAAAATTTATTTGAACATTGTAGTAAAACATGTCTAGATACGGATGGAAAGAGAAATGCTAAACATATTATATTTTGATACAGAGCGAATATATGCTAAACCAGCGGGCCATAGTCATATGGTCCGTTCGTTCAAACTATTTGTTACCCCCGAACTACGTCTCTCTCGTGGCTGTGAGAACCGAGAAGGCCTCATGACTGAACCGGTTGACCGTACGACAACCTCAGACGGTGAAAGAAAATTGTCAGTGCAATAGCATGCCCTTCCCCTCACCCGCACCCCAAACCCAGCCCCATACTCCAAACCTACTTTGTTTTCTTCCTCTTCCTCAAGAGCGCTCTTGTATAGAATGATCAAAATGTCAAATTAATAATGATTGACAATAAAATAACTCAGATATGGTGGATCAAATGGGTCACCTTGTTGGGTGCCATGGCTATGAAAGAACTGACATGTGTCTAACCATCCAAAGAGACCAAAGAGAACACATTTCGTGTCTGTCGTGGTATTGTCGAATATAGCCGCGGCAGGGGTGCCATCGAGCTAGGTAGAGAGGTGGGTTTTAGAGACGAGGGTGGTTCCAGTGTCGGGACGAGAAAGAGTTTAGCCAGCTTCGGATCTCGCTATGGTGGCGAAATCATACGTGCTGCTATAATTCACTATAAGGCAATATTGCCGATTATAGTGAAAGTCTTAGGTTGTGAGGTTGTGTGTGTGTGTGCCCTAAGGCGTCCCGTAGGCCGGCTTATAAAGGCGTCCGGACCTAGGGCTTACAGGAGGAAACCTAACCGACTAAGTTACAGAGTTCTACTCTAATCCGGCTTGGGCCTTGCCTTGAGGGCTAAGTCTTCCGCAATGCAGGCCACCTTCTAGAACCTTCCCTTAGCCGGATGGGCCTCCTGTGCTTCATCGTACTGGGCCGCCCGGTAAGCCGGATTTCGGCTTGCCACCACTATGGGCCACCCTGGTACGCTGCCTTTACTCACATCTGTGAAAGTACCTGTTCGGCATAACCCCAACAGTAGCCCCCGGAAAGATTCAAGTACTT